>PVIU01004821.1:0-121575 GCA_004026605.1 Ondatra zibethicus | reverse complement strand
TTGGATTCACACCTTCCTAGGCCTGGATGGAGGCGAGAGGGCCTTGGGCTTCCCACAGGGCAGGGTAACCTGACCTCTCTTAGGACTGGAGGGGAAAAGGGGAGGGGGAGTGGGGAAGCGGGAGGGAAATGGGAGGAGCGGAGGAGGTGGAAATTTTGAATGGTACTATTTATAATGCAATAATAAAAAATTAAATGTGGGAAAAAAAAGACATGATCAGGAATAGGCTTTGCCCCATATACATAACACATCCGATCCATACAGGTCTGCCTGGTCCTCTAGCACAAGGTAATGCAGAAATTTATCAATTATTGATTGGAAGTGTGCTGCAGGCCTCTGAATTTCATAAAAAATACCATGTCGATAGCAAGGGTTTGAAGAAGGAATTTTCTATAACATGGCAACAAGTTTAGGAGATTATAAAGAGATACCTTACTTGCTCTTTATATAATCAAACACCACTACCTGCAGGGACTAACCCAAAGGGTACTCAAAGGAATGAAATTTGGCAGATGGATGTATTCAACTTTGCAGAATTTGGAAAATTAAAATATGTACACCACACCATTGACACTTATTCAGGTTTTCAATGGGCAATGGCTTTACGCTCAGAAAAAGCTGACTCAGCACATTTATTAGAAGTCATGGCCATAATGGGTATACCTTCACAAATAAAGACAGATAATGGTCCAGCTTATGTCTCTAGGAAAATGAAATGTTTTTTTGCTTATTATAATATTAAGCATGTTACAGGTATACCTCACAACCCTACAGGTCAAGCAGTTATAGAAAGATCAAATCAAACTATAAAGGATATGTTAAACAAGCAGAAAGGGGTAGAAAATGCCCCTCAGAAATAGATTACATAATGCTTTATTAACCTTAAATTTTCTTAATCCTAATGAGAAAGGGACAACGGCAGCAGAAAGACATTGGATAATGGAAAAGTCATCTGAATTAAATCAACTGGTTTATTTCAAGGATGTGCTGAACTCGCAATGGAAGCCAGGAGATGTGCTTCGTTGGGGAAGGGGTTTTTCTCTTATTTCCACAGGAGAAGAAAAATTGTGGATACCATCGAAATTAATAAAGGTTCGGCTTGAAGAGGAGAAACCTCTTGGAAAGGAGGAATGAGAGCTCATCCACAATGATGATAATCATACAGGTGGTAAGAAAGGCATATAGGATAGGGGCAGGGTTCTGTTCTTATCTCTGCAGGACAACACTCATCTTCAAAAAATACAAGGGACCCTGGATAATTGAATACTGACAGATGGAAACAATTTACAACCCAATAAGGATCAGCAAGAAAATTGAATAGGTTCTGTAAGTGAAAATATTCATAACATACTTTTAGAGGCACACAAATATACTTATATTTATAAATACATGGAGCTGGTTTTGGAGTTGGACGCTGGCTCAGTCCCTCTCTAATTCCAAGCCTGTTGTTAAGAGAAAAACCAGAGCTTCTGTCTCATGTCATGAGCCATGATATGGGACAGAAGGAAAAAATAATTTATAAAACTTCTTTGCCTTTCTTCATATCTATTTCTGTCTTTATCATACCTTTCATTGAATATGCATGTATGTCTATATAAATAATGTTTAATTTTTCCATAATAAACAATAAATTTTCCTGCAGTAATCTTTGAAGTTTCCAGGAAGAAGATGGGGCCCCACAACAACAACTCCACCTGGTTACTATGGCGTCATGATGCTGATAGCACTACTACAAGACCTGTTTGGATACCAGCTGCACAGGATGGTTCCAACTTGGTTAGCTTACATGGTGCACTTCTTTTACAACATTCTGGCCAGACCTCCATGAAATACTCAGAGACTATTTGCAATTTTACCAGGCCAAATATTAATCTGGTAATTTAACCATCATGTATTTTAATAGGATCCCCTAGAAAGAACATCGCCCCCATGACAGCTGGAAGTAACTTTAAAGGACGACGTCCCCTCTCCCAGCAAAGTTTGCCCTCAGGCTGAGGGACATCATTTAGGGGTTGATTATAATTGGTATATGATTGAGGGATGGGAGAGGAATTTTAAAGACTCATGGATATAAAAAAAAAGAGGGATATTTGATGATGGGATAAAAGATTGTATTCATGAGTTATTGTTTTTAGACAATTATATTGGTATAGATTTCTGTATATTGATAAAAAGTTAAAGTATATTGAATATTGTAGCATGTATGCTTGTACCTCTGTTTGAAACATTGTTTATGTATTGATATATATATATATTTACCATACTGCAATGTACATTACTACCTCCAGTTAAGATACTTATATATTGTATATATTTGAAAGTCATTGTCCTCATTTATTGCACAGTTATTTATTGTCTTAGTCTTTAAGTTAGATAGGTATTGAGAATTATAGATCAATAGTCATCTATGTTTGTTATATTTATGATTAGACTAATCAGGTTCTTTAGATACATAGAGATTATATTCAGTATAGATAGATAATCTTCAACCTCTTCAAGGAGCTGTAGAAAATGGCCTTTAATCTAATGTAGAGTTTCTTAGTTTCACAACAATGAGATGCAATCACTCCTGGCAACACCAATCTATTCCCAAGAGAATGTTGAGCACCAGAGACACTCCACCTGGAGCCTTTCTTCTTGGCAGAATTGGCCTCTGGGCAAAGAAATGCTCATACCTCAACAACTGACAGAGATACAGAGTATCTGTTAATGGATAAAACAGAATTGTCATATCCTGCCAAGACAGGGTAAGATAGTTTTGAAAAGTTTCTTGCCTTTGAAAATGGTATGTCAGTTACTTTAGGCCTTAGCCAAAATTGGTCACTTCAACATTGCAAATGAGACTTTGGGTGATTGCCCAGGTAGTCAATTGTCTCTGTCATTTGTTGAACATTTTGGAAGTTTCCCAATTACACTTCCTGTCCACTCAAGTAATATTGTTTCCCTTCTCAGATCTCTGATGGAGTTGAAGATTAAATAATTATAGTTACCCTCCTCACAGTTTAGCCAAGCTTAATTTCAATGCAATAGTTAGACTCCTTAAAATAGAATGTTTATTAAAACTTTTGTTATGCATTCCTTGCTTCATATTGTTTATTGTTTGTAATTTTGTATTTGGTGTCTGTTCCTATTGTATATAGCTATGTTGGGTTTGGATTGATTTTGTTTAGACAAAAGGGGAGATGATGGGGGGAAAAGCCACTAACCAATCACATCAAGTTGGGGTGTGGCCACTTGGACCCCAAGTAGAAAATCGAGAGAACACAGGTGTGCTCTCTTTCCATGCAGTGTCCACCAGACGGATAGGACTTCACCGTGAGTAGCGTGAGTTTCCCCCTTTTTCATTCATTAAAAATACCCGTTCCTATTGAGCTGGCTTGGTTATTGATTTGTGCTGACTTAATACTTCTTCAGTTGACTCCCAATTTTTTTGTATCTGTGGATGTTTGCTTCATTACTGAGTATGTAATCAATTTTAGAGAAGGTTCCATGAAATGCTGAGAAGAAGGTATATTCTATTTTGTTTGGGTGGAATGTTCTATAGATGTCTGTTAAGTCCATTTGATTCATTACATCTGTTCGTTCTCTTATTTCTCTGTTAAGTTTCTGTCTGGTTGACCTGTCCATTGGCGAGAGAGAAATGTTGAAATCTCCTGCTATTAGTATGTGGGGTTCGATGTGCAATTTAAATTTTAGTAATGTTTCTTTTACATATGTGGGTGCTCGTTACATATTAGGGGCATAGATATTCAGGATTGAGACTTCATCTTGATGAATTTTTCCTGTTATGAATATAAAGTGTCCTTCTCCATCTTTTCTCATTGATTTTAGTTTGAAATCAATTTTGTTAGATATTAGGATAGCCACAACTGCTTGTTTCTTAGGTCCATTTGATTGTAAAACCTTTTCTCAACCCTTACTCTGAGGTAGTGTCTGTCTTTGAAGTTGAGGTGTGTTTCATGTAAATAGCAGAATGCTGGATCCTGTTTTTGTATCCATTCTCTTAACCTGTGCCTTTTTATAGGTGAATTGAGTCCCTTGATGTTAAGCAATATTAATGACCAGTGGTTGTTAACTTCGGTTATTTTTTGGTGGTAGTTTTTGTGTGTTTCCCTTCTTTGGGTTGTATTGGTGGAGGGTTATCAGTTGTCTGTGTTATTGTGGGTGTTGTTAGCTTTTTTGGGTTGAGGTTTTCCTTCTAGTACTTTCTTTAAAGCTGGGTTTGTGAATACATATTGTTTAAATCTGTTTTTGTCATGGAATATCTTGTTTTCTCCATCGATGGTGAAAGAAAGCTTTTCAGGGTACAATAGTCTGGCCTTGCATCTATGATCTCTTAGTGTCTGCAGCACACCTATCCAAGACCTTCTGGCTTTCATGGTTTCCATTCAGAAGTCAGATGTAATTCTGACAGGTTTACCTTTATATATTATTTGACCTTTTTCCTTTGCAGCTCTTATTATTTTTTCTTTATTCTGTATATTTTGTGTTTTGATTATTATATGGTGAAGGTATTTTTTTTATCTAGTCTATTTGGTATTCTGTAAGCTTCTTGTACCTTCATAGGGATATCCTTCTTTAGGTTGGGAAAGTTTTCTTCTATAGTTTTGTTGAATGCTTTTTCTGGGCCTTTGAGCTGGAGTTCTTCTTCTACCCCTATTACTTTTAGGTTTGGTCTTTCATGGTGTCCCAGATTTCTTGGATGTTTTGTGTTAAGAATTTGTTGAAAGATGGAAACAGAGGCAATGACCCACATTGGAGTACTGGACTGAGCTCCCAAGATCCAGTTGAAGTATGGAAGGAGTGAGAGTATGAACAAGGAATTCAAGACCATGAGGGGTTCATCCACTGAGACAGTTTGCCTGAGCTCACCAACTCTAACTGGACTGGGAGTGAAAGAACATGGGAACAAAAAAATTCCCTCTGGAGGGGGTGAACAGTTGGGGCAGACTGAGGGGCCACTGATAGTGACACTCTGATTTGTCTCTAATGCATATACTGGCTTCTTAGGATCCTACTCTCTTTGAAAGTATACCTTGATCAACCTAGATGTAGTAGGGAGGGCCTTGGACTTTCCACAGGGTGGGGTGCATTGCCTTCTCTTAGGATTGGAAGAGGGTGCGGTGGGAGGGTTTGTGGTGGGAGTGGGAGGAGGGGAGGGAGTGGGAATTTGGATTGGTATTTTTTAAGTAATAAAATAAAATAAAAAAGAATTTGTTGGAGTTAATGTTTGTTTTTTTTTTTTTGACCAATGAGTCTATTTCTTTTATAGTGTCTCAGAGCCTGAGATCCTTCCTTCCTTCTATCTCTTGTATTCTTTTGGTTATTCTTGTTTCTGTAGTTCCTGTTTGTTCACCCAGATTTTCCATGTCCAGCCTTCCCTCGGTTTGTGTTTTCTTTATTATCTCCATTTCGGTCTTCATGTCTTGAACTTTTTCCTTCACCTGTTTGATTGCTTTGCCTTTTTTTTTGTTTTCTTGGGTATCTTTGAGGGCTTTGTTAATTTCTTTTAACTTTTTGTTTGTCTTCTCTTCCATTTCTTTAAGGGAGTTTTTTTTTTAACTTTCTCTTTAAATGTCTCCATCATTTTCATGAAGTTACGTTTAAAGTCGTTTTCTTCTGCTTCTTCTTGGATAGGATGAATCAAGTCTTCCTGTTAAGTGGTCACTGGATTCTGGTCTTACCATGTTGCTTTTTAGGATGTTGGAGGAATTCTTGCATTGGCACCTACCCATCTCTTTCTTTAAATGAGGCCAGCAGTGTCTTGGTGTCTTGGTCCAATCTTTGCTGTGGCTGTCTGAGTACTTGGGATTTTTTTCTTGGTCTGTCCTCTCTTAGGTCCCCTCAGCACTGGAGCAGACTGTGTTGCAGGGTTCCAAGGACCTCACAGGTGAAAAGGCAGGGTTGGGGGCAAGGTGGGTTGGGAGAAAAAAATCCCAGCAGCAGGAACACATCCTGCTGGATGGCCAGAAAAGCTTAGGGAGATGGGGGGGCTGGATTCTGTCCTACTCGGAAGGTCCCAGAGAGTGGCGCTTCTGGTTGTCCAGCAATGTGGCACTGACTCACCTCTTAGGTCCCCTCAGCACTGGAGCAGGCTGTGTTGCAGGGTTCCAAGGACCTTGCAGGTGAAAAGGCAGGCTTGGGGGCAGGGTCATATATTTATCATATATCAATGTACATTTCTACCTCTGATCAAGAAACTTATACATTGTTTGCATTTTAGGTCATTGTCCTTACTTGTTGCACATTTGTTTATTGTATAATATTCTAATTTGACGTCTTAGACTTTAAGTTATATAGGTATTAAGAATTATAGATCGATAGTCATCTATGTTTGTCATACTTAAAGTTAGACTAATCAGGTTCTTTAGATACATAGGGATTATATTCTGCACAGATAGGTAATCTTCAACCACTTCAAAGACTTGTAGAATATGACATTTAAAAAAACTTAGGGTTCTGTTGAAGTGAGACAGAATTGCTCCTGGCAGCATTGATCTATTCATGAAAGAATGTTGAGCACAGAAGACACTCCACTTGGAGCTTGTTTTCTTCTTGGCAAAACTGGCCTTTGGGCAAAGAAATGCCTATGCCTCAACCACTGACAAGATACATAGTATCCAGAAATGGATAAGCAGGACTGACAAATCTTGCCAAGAAAGAGTAAGATGGTTTTGAAAAATTTCCTGCCTCTAAAAATGGTCTGTCGGTTATTCAAACCTTAGCCAAGGTTGGTTGCTTCAATGTTGCAAATGAGACTTTGGGTGATTGCCCAGGTAGCCAGTTGTCTCTGTCATTTGCTGTGCATTTTGGAAGTTGCTTGATTGCACTTCTTGCTTACTCAAGTAATATTATTTCCCTTCTTGGATCTTCAATGGGGTTGAAGACTAGATAGTTGTAGTTACTTTCCTCTCATGACTTGGCCAAGTTATTTATTTATACAAGACTTAAACTAGTAAGGATAGGATAATTATTGAATATATTTGTTCTTATTGTTTATAATTTTGTATTAGGCTTAGAACTCTCTTATTTAAACAAAAGGGGGAGATGTTGTAGGAAGTCTTAGAGCCAGTGGTTACCTGCCCACTGGGGCGTGGCCTCTTATACTATATAAACCGGTGTAGAGCATGCATCTGCTCTCTTTTTGGTTGCTGGATTTGGTTTCTGTTCTCCGTTCAAGCAGAGGATTCTGATTTGTGAGTTTACCCCTAAATAAATAACCATCTATTTCTCAATTCTGGGATAGTGTGGGATTTCTTTTAAGTGTCCTTCCACAAACAGTGGCTTCCCTCCCCAGGGAAGCTTCACTTCCACTGGTGAGATGGAGGGATCCCCTAACTAAGGTCTGGCAACCTCCCCTGCTCCTGTTAACAAGAGGGTGAGGTTATACTTGTGTGTTTCCACAGAACCAAACCAAACCAAGGCAAGATATCAGCCAGCCACGTACCATGAAACATCCCAGACTACTCCTCACTATGCTAATGCTCCTACCCTACAAAAATTGAACTGCCTGTATTATGGGATCCTTGTATTTCTCATATCCAGCCATTTGTTGTTAGGGGAAAAAAGGAATTTATTCATTTGGATGAGAGCACCCTGGGCTAATGATTTGATAAGCCCTAAAAAATTTTCCTATAGAATTCCCACTCAGGTCAATAGGCCCATGTTTGGCAATTGGTCCCTCTGTGGAAATCATGTTTGCATAGACTTTAGACCTCTCTTATTTTTACAAGGAGGCAGTTACCATACTGGAACCTTTAAGGGCAATAAATCATTTGAGGACTCTGTTCAAATAACACCAAAAACAAATTTTACTTTCAAAGGCACACCCATCTGTGTCAAGCCGCCCTTGTTCCTTTCACTAACCAATGCTAGTACATCAGTGTAAACTGCACAGCAAGCCTCTGCATGCTGGGTACCTGCTGGAATTCTAGAGAAGCCTCTTGTGCAGTCCTGGTGTGTACTCCTGCATCCTTATGGGTGCCTGTCACCAATGTAACCCATTATCACAAGGTAGAGCTGATGAGTCCCACGAGAATAAAGAGAGGCTTTGGAATAACTACAGCAACCACTGCAGCCACCTTGCTTGCAGTAGCTGGAAGAGCAGTCGCCACGGCCTCTCTTTTTCAAACAGGAGCCATAACTAATACCTGAGACACAGTCACAGAGCAATCAGCTTCAGGCCTCAGCACACAACAGTTAATTAATGCTCACTTTCATACAGGCATTATAAATTTACAACAACAAATTGATTTATTAGATGAAAAACTACAAACCTTTCACTATTTGGTACGGGCCAATTGTGATCCTCAATTTCTATCCCTTTGCTTAACTCCATAACGAGTTTCTAACATTTCCTTGAACAGACAGCAACTAAGAGATGGCTTATTGGGACCTTGGAATCAAAATTTTGTTAACTCTATACAAGCTTATACTACATTCTTTGGCCAAGTATGGGATCACATAAAATCCCTGCTAGACCCCTCTAAACTTGTCACATGGTGCCTTATGTGAGGGGTGATGATGGCTCTAATATTTCTGCTTAAATGTCTACAGCTAAGATCCTGACACCAGCAGGTGAGCAAGGCAACACTCCAGGTGCTAATGGCTATGGAGCGGAGCACGCTGAACTAAAGTCTTCAAGGGAAGTGGTCCATATTAGGCTAATGCAAATAGAGGAGGCCATTTAAAGCCCTAGTTCTCCTAAAAGTCTTCCCTTGCTTCTGACTTCTTGGGACCTTCCAGGGATCCAACCCTTTGAGGACTGGTAGTCAAAGACAGGTACGAGCCTGTTCGGCAGACAAACATAAGACAGACACAGCCCAAAATGCTGAGGAGTCCCTGAGGTGGGGTTATGAAATCCCATAACTCCCCCTAGGTCGACCAATAAAAATAAAAATAAAAAATAAAAAGGGTGAGATGAGACAGGTATGGTGTGGGAGGTCCTTCTGTCTATATGTTGCTTTTATTGGTTAATGAATAAAGAAACTGCCTTGGCCTGATAGGGTAGAACTTAGGTAGGCGGAGAAAACTGGACTGAATGCTGGAAGAAAGAAGGGCGGAGTCAAGGGGATGCCATGGAGCCGCAGCCGCCAGAGATGGACATGCTGAAGCTTTGCTGGTAGGCCACGACCTCGTGATGACACACAGATGTAAGAGTTAGACAATAAGAAGCTAGAGCTAATGGGCCAGCCAGTGATTTAATTAATACAGTTTCTGTGTGGTAATTTCGGGGCTAAGCTAGCTGAGCAGCCAGGACAAGTGGACCCTCCTTCTATACAGGGCAATAGTGCAAACACAAACAAGCTCATGTAGACTCACAATGAGTGAGCAAAACTGGCCAAGACAACCTGTCACCTGACCAAAAGCACAGTAACTAATGACCTGCTAGGAGTCTAGCCAATCAGAACATGCCAGTAGTGGCTGCCATTTTCAAAAGGACCAACCAGAAACGTTCCTGTGGCAATAAAGAGCTTCTGTATTGTAATCTCCCAGTGCCTATGCCATTGCCTCTGTGTCTTCTCACCTCTGGCGCCTGGGAAATGCGGGCGGCACAACAGGCAGCAGCAACAAGCCTGCAAAAACTACACTGAATCAGGAATTTTTACTTCTACATTCATGATTGGAAGCTGGGCGGTGGTGGTGCACACCTTTAATCCCAGCACTCGGGAGGCAGAGGCAGAGGCAGGCAGATCTCTGTGAGTTTAAGGCCAGCCTGGTCTACAATAGCTAGTTCCAGGACAGGCTTCAGTCTCAAAAAAAAAAAAAAAAAAGATTGGACACAAGAAATATATTTTATACTTCTTCATTTTCTCTCTTCCCCACTGTTTAATTCTTCCACTCTGTTCTTTACTTTCTGCGCTGGCAATACTGAGAAACAACAAGCTCTTTCATCCTCCATTTTCTTCCCACTTTCTACACCATATCAAAAGTTAATGTGAAGGATAGCATCACATATCTTCTCCCAGTTGTTATTCCTTCTTTACAGAGACAAACTCTCCCTGCTTTAGTTTGCATGTCTTTTTGCCCACACCAAAGGCCTACAGCTACCACCATGTAAGTCAAGGGAGTCAGTACAGGACACACCCAGACACCAAATTCTCAGCACAAGGGGGATTTATTACCCTGGAGGAGAAAGCAGGTGGGTAGGCTACACAGTCAGGCAGCAAGCACCAGCAAGCAAGCAAACAAGCAAGCAAGCAGGTGTTTTTGCGGGAGTGTGTTTTTAAGGAGAAAAGTGGGGTGTGGGGGAGTCTGTGCTAGAGTAAGTTGGTAAGTCCTGTTTGGACATATTATCCAAATAATGAATTTCGATTGTTAGACCTTGGTGTTTAGTTCCAGGAAAGAGTCAGTGACCAAACAGGGAATGTACCTTGGAGACTAGCTTAAGGGATGTAATCTAATGATTTTTAGCAAGGGAGGGGGACCATGTTTGCCATGGTCAGGCCTGCTAGAATCCTTCATTCCCATCTTTTTGTTTTATTGGTGGGTGTTGGATAAATGGACATTGTACTGCCTGGTTGCTTCCTGCTGATACTGAGCATCTTTGTTAGGGACCCAAGGATTCTGGAATGTTGGCCAAGATTGGGAAGAGCAAGCTGTGTCCATTGATGTCCAGGTTCTTTGGGACCATCTAGGGCTAGGGAAGTACAGGCAGCATTGGAACAGCTTGTGAGCCTGGATCATTTTGGAGCTGTCTAGGATGCAGATTCAGAGGGAACTTGTGGGGCTGGCAAGTTTCGGGAGCAGCCCAAAGTTGATTTGAAATCTACTGGGAGAGGTAGACTGGGAACAGAGGTAAAATTAAGGAGTTTCAGGGGAAATTTTTGTACATTTAGATGTACATTTGAAACTTTTACGCTATAGTACTTGTACTTGGGGAAGAGGAGTCCCAAGAACAGGGAAAGGAGGAGAGGATAAGAAAAGGGGAGGAGAGCCCATGCTCAGGAATCGATTGGTGAGGAAACTTAGGCTGTTGGTTGACAGGAGTTCCTCTTTAGAGTCCATTTGACTTCTGACAGGTGAATTTAAGTTGCTTTACTCCATACTTAAATCCATATTATGGAAAGGGCAGTAGATTTATGACTTTGAGTTATAGTATAAGTTTAGGAATCCAAACGATAATATAGGTAGGGGGAAAGAAATCTGAAATAACGCTTCATATACCTTAAATTATTTTCTTAGACCAACAGATCACTTTCTCAGACCCTCACAACTTAAGCTTTCATATCTTCAGAACTTAAGACTTTTTAAATTTGCATTTACAGACTTTCACAGCTTACTTAGGCTTCCATATCCTCAGACCCTCATAACTTGTATTTTTTTCACACCTTAAAATATTTTCTTAGACTATAACTTAGTGAGTAGGAAAGGTAGGAGTTGTATAGTAGAGGCCCCTTCATTGACATACATTGTAGGTTTGTGTTCGGTTTTGTAAACATAGGAGTTCAGAGAGAGAGAGAGGAAGAAGGAGAGAGAGAGAGAGAGAGAGAGAATATGAAACTTCCGGAAGTGCAGAGCAGAGATCTGGGGATCCTGTGTTTGTGTAAGCTGGAACACTGAGCAGGCAGTTGCAGGGCGAGAGAACTTTAGGAGGTGGCTGAGAGCGAACACTGGAGCTGCAGGTGCGAGCTGAGAGATGCTGTAGTCTGCAGCCTTCAGTTTTCAGGCCACGAAAGAGTTGAGAAAGTGGCTGACAAGGAGGGAGAGGGCAGAGGAAGATGAGGGAGGGATGACAGGGTCACAAGGTATATTGTAGTTCCTGGAGAGAGGTGAGAGAAAGCTAGAGAGATGAGAATGTAAGGGAAAGGGAGCTGGTAAATGTCAGCTTGGTTCAGAGACACCTGGTTTGGGCCTGCGAGAAAACGACCCCTTCCTGTTGGGGTGGGCCCGGTAGAGTGGGTGGGCCTAACGAGGAATAGGCAGAATCAAAAGGAAGGGGGAGCAGAGGCTGCGGCGGGCAGCATCTGTAACAACAGAACAGCGGAAGCAGGGATAGCACAGGGGCGAATGTGAGTGTGGCGGGGACAGCCACGGGCTTGCGATGAAAGGCAGGAGGCAGGGCTGCTGGAGGGGACTGGCTCCAGGAGACTGCGGAGGGAGGAGGTGGGGCTTTGGCGAGTTTGCCAGTCCTGGAAGCAGCTTGAAAGGAGAGGCCTTTCGGAGTCAGGACAGCTGGAGCAGCCACCGCGTGCTCTTTGGCAGCAGCAGTGGAGGAGAGCTCCTAAGGCTGTAGGGGCAGCGGGAGGTGGGGGGAGGGGGTGGGGGGTTTGCCTGAGGACCCGGAGACTTCAGAGGGGTGGCAGGACGGGCCGAGGGGCGGGCCCAGGTGCTGGGCTGTCAGTGTTTCTTTGGAGCTGTAGCAGAGGTTTGAATAGAACAGAAACCGCAAAGGAAAAGCACAGAGGCGTGGGGAAGCTTTCGGAAAAGCTGGCGGGGACTGACGGAGGCACTGGACATCTGGAAGAGGAGAGGAGGGAGGGGGAAGGGGAGGTAATATCTCCTTCGGTCCGTTCCCATAAAAATGTAAAGGTTATCCTTTTGTTTGATTTTCTAGGGAATATAAGGGCTATTTTGGGTGTTAAGATGTGTTAGGAATGTGTGTGAGTTGGAGTTTTCAGTCGGGCTGGAGGGAGCAAATCCCATCACCATTGTTGGCTGGCTAGCCGGGCCATCCCCTGGTTTCTAGTGGCTGTTAAGGAAGCCTCTGTGAGGGAGGAGTCATCACCTAAGCTCAGTCACCAAGAGGGGCCACCAAAAGTTAAAGAAAATCTGCCAATCAAGCTGAATTGAACACTGAAGGCCGTGGTGGGGTGCGTTCTCCCCATCCCCAGAAGACAGAGCAAGGATATTTGACACTCAACAGTCATCACCCGGTGTCTTGTGGAATGTTTAGGATGGCTAGTAAGGGAAAACTCACCAATTAGCCGCTGTGGGATGAAGTGAATGGGAACCAATGAGAACTGAGTGGGGAGTCCTGTAGATCGATCCAGTTATGATTCAATTTCCGGGACCAATGTTAAGGGATCGCCTCCCCTCCCCCACCGCCCCCAGTTGGTACAGGACAGACCCAGACACCAAATTCTCAGCACAAAGGAGAGTTATTACCCTGGAGGGGCAAGCATGAGGTAGGCTGCAAAGGCAGGTGACAAGCAGCAGCAAGCTTTAGAAAGCAGGGGTGTTTTGTTTTGTTTTGTAGGAGTGTGTTTTTAAGGAGAAAAAAGGGGAGTCTGTGCTAGAGTGAGTTGGTAAGCCCTGACTGGATATATTACCCAAATAATGAATTTTGATTGTTGGATATTGGTGTTAAGCATCAGGAATGAGTCAGTGGCCATACAGAGAATGGATCTTGGGGGCCAGTTTTAGGAATGTAATCTAACGGTTTTTAGCAAGGGAGGAAGAGGGAGACAAGGGCAAAACCTGTCAGCAGCATCTTTGCCATGCTCAGGCCTGTTAGAGTCCTTTACTGTGGCCTCCTTACAACTCTGTCCCATATGTGGTGCTTTCAGGGTTGCAAAATATTCTCTAGTTGGCTGGCCATTTGGAGAGCATCCTGAAATTCTCTAGTTCGTTGGCCATTTCGAGAGCATCCTGTACTCAAGCAGCAGACCCCACCCAGCAAGGAGGTTTGTCATTCCATACCAAGTAGAGGATGATGACCATCCTGGGATTCCTTCCGTGAGCATTCAACCCTTGGACTGCTCAGCCTTAAATGCATAGCTTATTACAGGAGATATGCAAATCTTCTGAGACTCATCTTTGGCTGTGCCAAGGCCCTGTTTGGGTGCCAAGCCTTGTATAACTTTTCCCGGGTAGCTAATTTCTATTTATGCTAGATACAGAGAGGAATAACAGAGCAAATAAATGAGCCTGTTCAAGTCTATTGTGACAAACCAATGAGTTCTGTGAGATTACTGATAGGACCCTGGGTGAGAAGCCACTTACAGGAGCATATGTGACGTAGGCAGCGGCATCATGGGTGATGACTCACCAGAGCTATATCACTGGAGCTGGCAACACCACTAACGGGTCTCCTCCTATGAGACATTTTTATTACTTATGTACCCTTGGGGAGGAGAGATGCTTTGTGAGCCTTTCCCCTCCCTCTGTATGGGATTGCATGCAGATAAACACGGCTGCTTTGATTCAAGGTAGAATTAATCATGCCCAGCTTGAAGGAAACAGGCACAAAAGAAGCTTATTACTTTGTCTTTAACTAGAGCAGCCTGGGCACTTTGCAGATGTTTTATTCCTTGGGTTTTTGGAAGCCTTGCACAGCAGCGGGAGATGGCAAGTGTTAGAGCTCTCTTACACATAGGCCTTGAGTACTATGACGCTTATCCCTACAGCCACACGCGTTCAGCTCGTCGATATCCAATGTCTGCTGTTTACTGCCACCACCCTTCCTTGTGTCTGGTCCATCACTTTGGCCCTGGCTGTTGTCTCAGAGTTTGGTTGCCAGTTGCGGTGATCATCACTGTCAGCACTGCTGTCAGCCGGTGCTGCCGCGCTTTACCTTTGTGAAGGAAGGGAACAGAGGCGGCGACAGCTGCAGCTGGAACACCGAACCCGCAAGGCCTATCTGGGAGCTTGTGACACTAGCAACACTACTTGCAGCTGTTAACTAGGTCATCCTGCTCTAATGGTTGATGCATGATTAATAAAAACCAGAGACAGATACTGAGATTCAACCTGAAAGCAGCCATACACTGGCTCTCACCTCGACCTCAGTCTGAAATGGCGATCCTGCCTCCAGGAATCTCAGAATGAGATGTGTCTGAGAGCTGTCTCCTCCCATTTTATATTCCTCTCTAGTTCTAGGATTAAGGGCGTGCACCACTACTGCCTGGTTTCTATGGCAAACTAGTGTGGCTACTGGGATTAAAGGTGTGTGACATTGCTGCTTGGTCTGTAAGGCTGGCCAGTGCGGCTGTTTTACTTTTCTGATCTTCAGGCAAGCTTTATTTATTAAAATACAAATGAAATGCCACCACCAAATGAAATGGTGAGGATGAAAAGTAAGCACAGAAAGACCACTCCTGAGAAGCCTTATCACTGGCTTAATGTTGCAACACCAGCTACTGTACAAGTCTAAGCTGAATCAAAAAGTGAAACAAGCAAACTGGTTGTACAGTCAGAAAGGGTATGAACAAGTTTTGTACCAATTATGGCAGGCTTTCATGTAAATAAAGGATTATGTTTGTACTAATAATGTAGGAGTTCCCTTATGCGAATGAAAGATCACAGAAGTCCTTTATGCAAATGAGAACTGTGTTTACACTAGTAACAGTCCAATTTCTGGACTGTGGTGGTTTGAATAGGTATGGTCCCATAGACTCATGTGTTTCAATGCTTGGTACATAGGGAGTGGCACTGTTAGATGTGGCCTTGTTGGAGGAAGTGTGTCACTGTGGGGGTGGGCTGGGCTTGAGATCTTATATATGCTCAAGATATGCCAAATGTGGGAGAGTTCACTTCCTATTGCCTGCGGATGAAGGTGTAAGACTCTTATTTTAGCTCCTTCTCCAGGATCGTGTCTGCCTGCATGCCACCATGGTGTGCCATGATGATAATGGACTAAAATTCTGAATTATAAGCCAGCTCCAATGAAATGTTTTCCTTTAGAAGAGTTGCTGTGGTCATGGTGTCTCTTCATAGAAACGGAGAACCATAGTAGGGCATGGACCATCAAGGAAAGTGGCCTAGGTAGAAAATATTATAAGGTTATCTACAATGTATTAAGGTTTCTGATGGCAAAAAGTCTGGTTGTGCTTTCAGGCACCAGAGTTGTACTTTGGCAACAAGTAGATGTGGTAGCAGTGTAGCTTCCTCTAGGTGTCAAGGAAACCTGGTGCTAGGTAAACCCCCAGGAATCCACAAGGATGACCCCAGCCAAGACTCCTAGCAATGGTGGAGAGGGTGCCTGAACTGGCCTTCCCCTGTAATCAAATTTGTGAATATCCCAATTATCATCATAGATCCTTCATCCAGATGGAACCAGATGCTCACAACTAAGCAATAAGCCTAGCTCCAGGAAACCAATCAAAGAGGGGGGGAAGGGAATATATGACCAAGGGAGATCAACATCATAATGGAGAAATCTACAGAGACAGCTGAACCAAGCTCATGGAAACTCGTGAACTCTAGACTGTGGAGTCTCCATGGAACTCAACTAGGCCCTCCATATGTGGGAGATTTCCAGGGTGGACAGTGGTGAGATTTCAAGACAAGTTCAAGGATTGGTGGGTTTTGAACCTGGAAGTAGACTTTGACTTTTTACCTTATAAACATAACTAGATAGCTCTTTTCAGCACTGAACATCCTTTGTTTTTTAAATGAGTTTTTCTTTTTCTTTTTTGCTTTGGTGTAGATCATTGAACAAGTAGATTTCATTCATTCTAATATTTTCATACTTGTCTATTATATACTTTGATAATATTTACCTACCAATTTTGCTGTCTTGTCCCCCATTCCATTCTCTCTGGTTCTCTGTCTTTCTAAATAGTTCCCCTTCTATTTTATTTAAAAAATATTTATTTATTTATTATGTATACAGTATTCTGCCTGCATGTATGCCTAAATGCCAGGACATCAGATCTCATTCTAGATGATTGTGAACTACCATGTGAATGCTGGGAATTGAACTCAGGCCCTCTGGAAGAGCAATCAATGTTCTTAACCTCTGAGCCATCTCTCCAGCCCTACCCACTTCTATTTTTATGTCTTACTTTTTAAAACTATAGCTTCTGCATATGAAAGAAAACATGCTACTATGTCTTTCCAAGTCTGGCTTATTGTACTTAGCAGGACGATCTACTTTCCTGGGCCACTCTTCTTTATGGTTGAATGATGACACTGTATTAACTCTATGTACAGGGAAGTGAGTGAAATTAAGTTTGCTCTGGCTCCTGGTGCTGCCAACTCTAAGTGACATGGCAGTAATTGCCACACTCCCTGGGGCATCAGATCTTCTCAGGGAAGAAAAGGTTTCAGCTACCTGCCTCAGAGGAGTGTGTCCCGGTAAGCACTTGGTCCTTATATGCATCATGTGTCAACATGTATGAGAGGATGCTGGTCACCATGAGTGATGGAGATGTGCTTCCACTCATTTCTTTGCTTCCAAACAGCAAGAAAAATGAGACAGACAGAGAACCAGAAATGTATGGCTGGGCCCCATAGAGCACCAGTCGAACAGGGACGTGGAGAGTAAGTTGGAGTCCTGTTCCATTTGGATAGAAATTTTGAGTAGGCAAAGGAATATTGTGCAGTACCATGTCCTTGGATAAACTAAGGCATGTGGGCTGGACTGAAAACCCCACAGGCTTACGTGTCTAAGTCTAAATGACTGAGAGTCCAATGTTCTAGGCTTTAGAGCTAGAAACTTTAGGTCCTTGGGTTGGAAGCTTATTGTGCTTTAACTACCAGCAGGCCTAGCACTTTGCAGCAATTGTATGCAGCAGATGGTGTTTGGTAGTGTTACAACCCAGAATAGGTCTTGGGGGAACATGATCTCTGGACATGAACTACTGTCACAGTCGAGGGGCTTGGGTGAGGCCCTTGATGGCTTTCTGGTACTCTGCCAGAGACTAGGGCATGCAACTTTTCTTTTGCGGCTCCTCGCATCCTTCTATCTTTTGGGTCTCCATTCCCTCTCATCTTCTCTCCTTTATCCCTTATTGTGTCTATTGCTTCTGCTCCACTTTATCTCCCCTACATCCTCTCTGGAACTCTTCAGGCATTTTGTGGATAACATCTATCGACCCCACCACTGCTGCTTCTTCACTTCAGACATCTCTGTGTTACTAGCTCAGCCCACACTACTGATGAAGAAGCTTAAAAGTAGGCAAGAAAAGACAGTTCAAGAGAAGCCGGCTAATAGGCCTAATGTTATAACAATGAGAGATGGCATTAGAGGGTGTCTCCAAGCTGACTCAGAGAACAAACTGAACGGCCTGATTATAAAACCAGGAAAAAAGGTGTGGCAAGTTCTTCATAGAAAAGAACTGAGCTGGACAGTGGTGGTGCATGCCTTAATCCTAGCACTCAGGAGGCAGAGGCAGGCAGATCACTGTGAGTTCCAGGCCAGCCTGGTCTACAAGAGCTAGTTCCAGGACAGGCTCCAAAGCTACTGAGAAATGAAGAACTGTGTATCAATCACAGAATTTCTGATGGGCCACCAGGGGAAGTGATTCCCTGTAGACAGAGGCTGCTTGTTTGTTTCCTGGCAGCCCAGACCCGAAATAATTACACAGAAACTATATTAATTACAACACTGCTTGTTAGTTCTTATGAACTAACTCTTACATCTTAAATTAACCCATTCCTATTATTTTGTATTTTACCATGAGTCTCGTGGTTTAATGGTAAGGGTCCTGGGTGGGCTTCTTTCTCCTTCGGTGGATACATGGTGTCTCTCTGACTCCACCTTCTTTTTTCCTCTATCTGCTTGGAATTCTGCCCTGCCGTAAGCCAAAGCAGCTTTATTCATTAACCAATAAAAGCAACACATATACAGAAGGACTTCCCACACCATCTCTAGCCTGAGTTTCACTGAGGCTTTTGATGGCCATAAAGTTGGTGCAGCAGAAGCCACAGACATGGCTGGGATAGTGTCTTCTAGAGCTGGTGTTGTGCTTCGGCAGAGATTAGTTATGGTTGCATTACAGTTTCTCCCTGGCATCTGATGAGTGCTCAAGCTGGCTGCTGGGCTGGCAGGCTCCTGCTCCAGAGAAGTGGAATTCAGTAAAGGGTCTACCAGCTATCAAGAATTTGAATCACCTTGACCCTCCAACATCTTAACTTACTTAAGTGAAAAATGAACATTAAAACTGGTGCTTAAAATAAAGGTCTATCATTAACATTCACAGTGATCTAAGAGTATTTTATATTACTTTTAATAAACATTGTTGGGGAGACTTGGGCCATTTTATCTATCTCAG
Organism: Ondatra zibethicus; assembly: GCA_004026605.1. Lineage (NCBI taxonomy): Eukaryota > Metazoa > Chordata > Mammalia > Rodentia > Cricetidae > Ondatra > Ondatra zibethicus. The sequence goes on along the minus strand of PVIU01004821.1, from coordinate 102,637 downwards.
GGGTTCTGATGTTAAATGTGTGAAAAAATACCATTTGAATACTAACTAAAAGTCAGGCACTATAGTCACAGTGACACAAAACTAATACAGCCATTTACACCTAAGCATTAACACACAGTAGAAGAACAGACAAGTGTACAGTTGTCACTGCACTTTTTAAACACACTTTAACCAGAAACTAAACGATGAAGTCATAAAAGATTGGTAAAATAAGCAAAAAATCAAGCAACAGAATTATCTTGGTCTAGAAGAAAAAATTATAGACTTTATCCAGAATGACTGAGGAAAAGGTTAAGCATCACAAATATCAGAAGGAAAAAGGAAAGAAATATCATTACTGATCTTATGAACCTGAAAAAAAAAACTTCAAGAAATACTGTGAGTACCTTTAGGTCTGTCAATGCTAACTGTATGACAATGACACAGTAAACCAAGTTCTTTAATAACACCACCCATCAAAAGTTTATATAGGAAGAAATATAAAATCTTAGTCAGTCTATAAGTATGCTGAACTAACAATTCATAGGCCAGGTGTCAATGATATTTTACCTTATGTTCAAAGAAGGAGTTAGACCTATTCTTTAGTTTCTTCCAGAGGGCAGAAACAGACCATATATTTCCCAACTTATCCTACAACACATGCCAGAATACTAAAACAAGGTAATCATACAATTACACAATATCTCAAAAGAATACAGAAGCAAAATTTCCACCAAGATATCACCAGTTTGAATCAAAAAAAATATCATGAAATTGGATCTAACAATGGAGAAAAGGAATTATACCTTTATAAAGGCAAGATCTTGACACCAAGCCTGATGACCAGAAGTTGATCCCAGGACCCAACAAAAGAGAAGCAGTGTCTCTAACACTGAGGTGGAGGCACTCACAGAGAACAAAAACCAAGTGTGAAGCACACTTCACAAGAGTCGCCATCAGTTGCTAGCCTTTGGCTGGCCTGTTATAGAGCTCATGTCAAATTCACACAGAGCAAATAAACACCTTTGTGGGTCTTGGATTAGATAGCAAAATCACAAAAAAGCAAGAATCCTCTCTTGCACTTAGCATAATTAGTTTAGAAATCAGGAAATGTGTTGTGTATCCATGTTAGGTGATGTGCGTGGGTTCTGCATGCTCTGTTGTCCATGTGTGAATTATATTGTGTGGTTATGTCATATATTCACATTTGTGGTACATACATGTACTGTTGTATGCTGTATATACTGTTATATATGCTGTATGTATATTGTGTTGTATTCCCATTAATGTGAGGCATACAGTGTTTTGTATTGTATGCTATGAATACTATAATTTTATATTTGTGTTGTGTGTGCTCAGTGTTATCTATATGCCATGTATTATATTTATGGTATGCTGTGCATATACTGAGTTGTAGTTATAGTGTTTCATATATGCTGTGCGTAGGATTGTTTCTGGTGTGTACTAGCTATGCGTCATGCACAGTATGCGTTGTGTCTTGTGCATGTTTGATTAAAATGTATCTAGGCATGGCTCTCTCTTAAAGTTTATCCCACTTACAGTTCATTTCTTTTAATATGTATATTTTCTTCATTATACTTCATTTTGCCAAATTTCCTTCTTTTGAGACAAGTTCCTATGTAGCCCAGGTTGGCCTGGAATTACAAACCTGAGTTTAGCATTGAACTCCTTATCTTTCTGACTCTATTCCCCAAGTGCTAGAATTACAGGTGCATGCCATCACACCAACCTCATATTGCTTTTAAAAACATTTAAAAAATAAAATTTACTTATTGTGTGTGCATGTACTTGCCAACATACATATGGAGTTCAGAGGACAACTTGGAGGAGTCAGTTCTCTCCTACAATATGGATTCTGGGTATGGAACATAGGCTATTTGGCTTAGTGGGAGGGGCCTTTATCTGCTGAGTCATCTCATTAGCCTACAGTGGTTCTTAAAACTTTTTTTAGGTGCTCCTCTCCATCCTTATGGGTCTTTATGTATCCATCCATTTCTCTTTATTCTGTATTACCTTTGTTCCTTGGTTTGGATAGTCTTTATTAACCCATCTTCATATGCTGATTCTTCTTCCGTCTGCTCAAATCTGCTGAACTCTAGTGAACCTTGAGTTCCTTATATTCAAGAATTTCTACTTGTTCTCCTGTTTCCCTCGTCTTTAGACATGTAGTCTCTCTTGTTTGTTTCAACATATGATAGTAGCTAACTTAAGGTCATCTGGACTTCCTTAGAGACAGTTTCTACTAGTTTGGTCCCTGCCTTTGGCATATGACCTACATTTCATTTCTTTGTGTACCTCATGATTTTGGGGTTAAAAACTTAATATAGTATGAAAATTACGTAAACAAGCTCCTTCTTCCTCTCTTCAGGCTTTGTTGCTGCTTTCCTAGATTAACTACAATACCTAAAAGGTATTGAAGTCTCTGCCTGGCTAATGTATGCGATTACTTAGTAAGTGAATCAAGATTTTTTTAGTACCTTGGATCAATTAATCCTCACTCTTTATGGCACCCAGAAACAAGACTAGGACTTTTGTAGATTGTTTCCAGAAACGCACGTGCCCTCCTCACACACACTTTTCTACATCCCCCAAACATTCTACAACCCTCCTTTATTATTCCTGGCTTTTCTTGTGTTGTTTTGTCAACTTCTGTCTCTAGAGGTAATAAAGGCTCAGGCAGCAACAATATTCTGTTTGACAAACACAACAGACACAGATTTCCTAGGATCCAGACAAGTCACACAGTAGCAGTTTTCTGGGATAAGAAATTTTGTAAATCCATTCTTTTCCCTTTGGAGGCTGTAGGTTTTCACTGCTATTATAGTCCTAAGTCTGTTGTATGATTTTTTTAAAACGTTCATATTTCTAATTGTTATTACTATTATAAGAAATGGAGATTTATAGTCTCATGGTTAAACTCATTAACCATCTGCTAAATCCAAGGTTTTTATTTATTTATTTATTAAGGCTATTCTCTTGTAGTTTCCAAGTAGACAACCATTTCTGAAGATACCTTTCCCTCTCAATATATACATTAAAGACAATTTCTTTTTACAGTGAGATGTCCAGGAGTTTCAGAATAATATCAAATAAATTAAGACTTCCTAATTATTTCTCATTTTTGTGATCTGTTTTTAACTGAACATAAATTTATGTTCAGTCTTTAATAAAACCGTCCGGAGGTAACTAAAATTCTTTGAGTGGAAACTCATCAAAACAGGAGTCTTATACGGTCAGTCAATGTTTATAGATCATTTATTCAACAGATTTAGGTTATCATTTGCATGCCAAGGACGGCTATCGAAAATTAACACTCACACAGTCTCTGCTCTTTGTGATTTATCGTCCAGACAGAAAAATTATAAGTAGTGCTCAAGCAAACCTTCGTAAGTAAGATGAAGAGCAACACAGCGCCAAGGGTCTGTGCTGGGGAGGCTATTTATGGTTAGACTGCTGCTAACAGACACTGAGGCAACCAACCTTAAATTGATGTGAGGGAAGTGGACACTGTCCAGGTCAGTGTCCTGGGAAGAATGTCATGGTTTGCAGAGGTGAGAAGAACCGTGGTAATTAAAGCACAAGCAGACCCTGGAGGAAATCTGTGGCTGGCGAAGCCTCAGGACATGGGAGCTACAGGCTCTTAGTGTCAAGTGCAAGGGCAAAGGAAAACAGTACTTAGGGTTTGTTTTTGTAGCATGATTAATAAAAAAGCAAAGCAGCCAAGTCACTAGAGAGCTCTTACTTCTAACAAACCCTCAGACTGAAAGAGCACAAGTTCCTGTCTCATCGTGGTTTATAGTCCTCTCTAGTGCTGGGATTAAAGGCGTGCACCACTATGCCTGGTTTCTATGGCGAACTAGTGTGGCTACTGGGATTAAAGTGTGTGCCACCACTGCCTGGTCTGGATGGCTGACCAGTGTAGATATTTTACTCTTTGATCTTTAGGCAAGCTTTATTTATTAAAATACAAATGAAATAGCACTACGGTTTTTAAAAGATACCTCCTGGATGTTAATAAAAAACAAAGATGGGGGCAGCTGAAATCTGGGAGTTGACCAAGACAGGCTTAAGGCTGTAGCAGAAGTAGGCATGTCCTCAAGTCAGGACTGAATGAAGATCAGTATATGTATGTGCAAGGGAGGCAGCCAGGGCACAATACTGTTCAAATCCCTACCTGAGCTAGGGATTTGAACTAGACAGAGACAAAAACAAGAGGGAATCCTGCTAGACCTCCTAGAAGATAGATGCTGTAGAGAGAACACGACACACTGGCCTTCAGTGCTGAAGGAAAGTCTGTGACACAGATGGTCAGTGGTATTAAGAATACTAATAAAAATGAAAAAGAACAGGAAACGTGTATTTCAATAGTTAGAGCCTAGGTAGGAGAAACAAGAGGTCTTTTACGAATATCAACAGTGACGAGCGCTACCCACAGGGTCAAGAGTGGCACATGGATGGAGTGCTTGCCCAGCATGCATGCAGTTCTGGTTTTTTTTTTTTTTTGTTTTGTTTTGTTTTTTTAAATGGAGGGATGTAAAGCAAGGTATTATGAAGGGCAAAGAAACTAGATTTGGAGCATACAGTTATAATCTCAGCATTTAGGAAGCTAAGGCAAGAGGACTGTTGGTTGAAAGCAAGTTTTGGCTACCCTGCCAACAAAGAAGGCCGAGCAAAGCTGGTCTTTCATCATATGAGCAAAGAAACTAATAGTGCTAGATGGGAAGATGCCTAAGAAAGACTACAAAGTGTTTCCTCAGGCCTGCTGAGACACTAGAGACACAACTATTTCCGTTGTTCAAACAGCACCTATCTCTGCAGGTTGTTTAAGGACTTCAGTGTTTTAGTCTTATTTAGTCTGCTTTTACTATTCAACCACTACCCTTGAAAGAGCTGCATGCAAAACCCAGAGTGTGGGAGCTATGCAGAGAAGAGTCAAACTGAGACGGGAATGAGTAATATCAAACCTCTTGGAAAATGAGAGAATGCACAAACAGCAAATATACATGACATAGCATGTGGACGTTCCAAATTAACTGTTTCCACACTAAAAATTTCATTTCAAGAGGCAAACAAAAAACATATTACAAGTGAGCTAACAAAAGTTTTATTGAATAAATACATGTGCTGTTATGTAAAATTAATTAAGCAAAAGCACATTCTGTGATTAAAAAACCAAAACCAAAAACCAACCCTCTATGTTTCTCCTCTACAGTGGGTAATCCAGGTGGGACCAGTCATTGCAGCAACCAGAGAATACATAGCCAGCACCTGTGCTCTCTGCATCTGCCTGAGGATTTTGAAATAATTCTAAACTCTCTTAAGGCCTGACCTGTGCATAGGGACTGTCTGTGGAGAAAATCTAGAGCGCAGGATGCAAATGGTGACGAAGAGTTTCAGGGCTGCTTCTGTTTTCATCTAAACTTGACAATCCCTGTGTACTTAAGGCACAGGATAAGCCACCACGCGAATAAATTAGTGGAGCTGCACTTCAAATCACTAATTTCCTCTTGCTGGTTTGGCTGAGAGAAGAAAATTTAAAGTTCTTTTTTCCTAGATAAGTCATTAAAAACTAAAAGTTAATTTTCTAAGAACCCAAAGTGTCTTCCATCTTCAAAACACGGGAACGTGCCTTGAGGGCAACTCAGTTCCCCACAGGCAGGACACAGGATGGCAGTCAGGAAGTGGGCTGGTATTACCAGAATCTCTCTCCTTTCCAAAGAGTGTGGAGACAGCTACTGAGGATTCAAATGATGCAGGCGGGGAGACTGTACCTGAACTCATTGGTGCCAGCTTTTGTGACTGCAGCAGAGGGCATCATATTGAGGTGTTACATTTACTTATTAGCGTACTGTATCCTTAATAATACTCAATTTGCCTAATTGTTAAGAAAAGTATTATATTAAAAAAAACACACTGAACAGATTAAGCATATGGGCACAAAACCAAGATGTTTAGGTTGTTGGTGAAAAACCACTGACATGATAAAATTTCATCAAGAAAATCTCCTTTATAGATTATGACAGTAGCCCTTCAGTGAACTTAATTAAAAAGATACTTTAAAAAATCTAACAGCATGGTCAAGCAACAAGTTTAATAATAAGTTATCACCTGTCTTTCTCCTGTGACTAAATGCCACCCTTAATGTTTTATGTGCATACATGTTCATGTGTGTGGCATACACATCAACTTTCTTCCACAAAAACCAATCCTGCACACTAATAGAAAAAGATTTATTAACAAGATTCAAAGGAAGGTGTCAACAGACAAGAGAGTGAGGTTACTCTGGCCCTATGACTACCTGGGATGTGCTGTGAAAAGCACAGACTCTGTTACAAATGTTCCCATGGTACATTACGAACTGAGGCACACTTTCGTCTGCTAGACAGGAGAAGAGTATAAAAGGACACTCGGCACTCATCATAGGCACTTTGGTATGTTTGGTCACATAAGCTTCCCATAAGTTGTTTAGTTCCAGGAAGAATGTGAAAGGAATTATTCCAATTTTGATTACAAAGCTGTATTTTCCTGCTATAAGTGTACATAGTTTCAAAGGATCTCATAGGTGAGAAGCCCTTTTCATCCTGCAACTTAAAATGCATACTGAAAAAGTCTTCCTACATTTGTGTGTACTTTGTTTACAGACATGCATAGCTTATAATACTGTGATGTAGCCTCACCTTACAAGGGGTGCTTGGGAACTCTTACATATGTAAAACATGCTTTTCATAATCTAAAAAGGAAAAAAAAGGATTCTAAATTAAAAACTGTATAATACTACCTTTATATTATGATCTGACATGGCACAAACTGAGGATATCCAGAAAACGGCAAGCTTCTGTTGCTGGCACTGGGCAGGATCTCGCACTTTGTCGTGTAATGTATCAGGGGAGTACAGAAAGCTCCCTACAGAAGTGTGCATCCTATATGATGGATATAGAGCCAGGGTCTCCCACCAAGAGCAGGTGCGGTGCCAGTCTTTAGCACAACACTCTCAGACTCACCCAATCTGTTTTACCACTTTACACTAACAATGGGCCTGTTTTTATAGGGTTAGAGACGTGGACAAACAAACCAATCTGGACAACACCTTATCTCCTAATATCAGCAATTAGTTCCTATGCTTTGGGCAAAATATAAAGTATGCATTTCTTTTTTTCAAGATAGGATCTTGCTGTGTAGCCCAGGCTGGTCCTCTAACTCTTGGTCTTCCTGCCTTGGCCTCCCATATCCTGGTATTACAGGTATGAGGTACTACACCTGGCATGTATCTCTGCACTATTTCATGAATCAGTTATAACAAACAATTATAAATAAACAGCACATATTTCTTATGTAATAAATTTCAGATGAATATACTGTGATTTCTGAGCTTTGACAATAGTCTTGGTATTGTCTATTACTCAGTTATAAAACTTTTTAAATAAGTCATTCACCGACTTCTCGCTGTATCTCCCTTCCTATTTACAATAATGTTAATAATTTGAACACTTTCTTTTATCATTAATATTAGACATAAATATCCAATATTGAATAATCTTTCCATTTTTCCCTTAAAAAGTCATATCATACAACAGAGCTATGAGAACTTTTTGCTGAAAATATGAAAATGATTATTTGTCCCAGAATCTAGTAAGTTTTTGAAGAAAATATGTATTTCCTTGATACATTTTCTTCTTCTTCCAAACCAGCATGTAGATAGTATAAAAAAACAGAGTCTATTTACATGGTGTAGTGCACCTCTGGGATGCGAGACAAGACAGAAATCAGGAATACAGGTGCCTGCTTTCCAGCAGCTGTGGCCGACAGAGTCCCACACAGCACAGGAACACATTGCTGAATATCACCGCACTCTGCAGTGCCTGGTGAAATACTGGAGGGAACTCAATGGGAAATTTATCAATAATATTGGCCAAATTTTTCTTACAACGCCAACAGTTTTATAAAATTATTAAGGTATGTATAACTCAATACTTATAAAAATAGCATTGGTACATCTGCAAGAAGTTGAGTTCCATGTTGAGGTGGTACAACACGTTGAGAAATAGGCCTTACGTCCAGCATGGCTACGTTATCACCTGAGGCCGTGTTCCATCTTCTGTGAGGTCATACCTGAGAAAGCACAGAAAAGTACAATAGGTTTGGGTCAGGCTTCAGGATGCTGCTGGATGGACACACGGCTAAGTTTCTTTGAGAACTACCTGCCACCTAGGATAGGGGCACACTCACCACTGGGTCCAGCCCTTGGCGAGTTCTTCAGATGCCAGAGCAACCAGCACCTGTGGGTTAAAAGAAGGTACTGTGAAAATTGTTGAGATTAGCTACCACTCCTTCCAACCTCTCTAGCTACTGAATTTAACAATATGGAACTCTCCCATTCCTCAAAACTCAGGTTTTCATTTTCAAAAATCTTTTCAACCTTTCCATGGCTGAGTATGTCCAATGATTCTTCTTGTATCTAATAGTATTAAGATTAGTAGGAAACACAGGCAGAGGCAATTTATGGAGATACTGCCAAGTATGTCATTAACAGAAGTGTGTAGTTTGGATGTGAAGTGACTCTAAAGGCTCATTGTTTTAAAAGCTTGGTTACCAACAAACTGATTGGCTTCTGGAAGTGACTGGAACCTGAAGTCTCTGACCTAATCAATGGGTTAATCCCCTGGTGGACTCGTACTATGATGGCAATTGGAAATGGTGTGGGTAGTGTGGGGATCCAGTTGAAGGTCACCAGGGATGTGTTCTGGAAATCTATACTTTCTCTTTGATCTCCTCACTTCTCTCTCTGCTTTCTGAGGTGGGCAGTTTCGTTCTGCCTCGTGCTCCTCACCATGATGTTTCCTGCCTTACAATTGGCCCAGAAATAATAGAGCCAAGTGCCCATGCACCAAAACTTCTGAGATCAGGAGGCAAAAGTCAACCTTCCCTCTTTTACACCGTCTCTCTTAGGCATCTATCATAACCTAGCTGATATAGATTGGTCACTTCTGCTGCTGACCAAGTGACACCTCTACAACTCAAAGCCCCTTTCCCTATCTAAACCTCTGGATACTGTAAAAGAATATATAAACCTACACCAAAGGTAAATGTGACATGGAAAAGACAAAAGAAGATTTGGAGGAAGAAAGTCAATGACATGATAGAGGAAGAACAGTGATTAGTTAAGGAGGCAGACGGGTAGGCCCTTTGAGAATATGTTCCTTCATGTTTTCTTCCAATGTAGTGGTACGGGACAATTGTCTATATTCTGTCAATTATGTTTTAAATAAACGCCGATTGGCCAGTAGCCAGGCAGGAATTATAGGGAGGATAACCAAACAGGAAGTAGAGGTGGGTCAATGAGAACAGGAGTTCTGGGAAGAAGGAAGATCTTTCCGCAGTCCTGTCCAGACACAGAAGAAGCAAGATGTGACTACGCAGCTGAAAAAGGTACTGAGCCATGTGGCTAACATAGATAATAATAACGGGGCTAATGTAAGTTATAAGAGTTAATAAGAAGCCTGAGCTAATGGGCCAATCAGTTTATAATTAATGTAGACCTCTGTGTGATTTCTTTGGGACTTAATGACTGCGGGAACCGGGCAGAACAAGGACTGGGCAGGACAGAAACCCCCGACAACAATGTAGTATTGAGTAGTTTTTAAAGCTTCAAAAAACATCAACTTTTTTCAATTCTAAGTTCCTGATATCAATAACAGTAATAAACCAATAGTATGAATGCATGAAAACAGCTATGTAGTAATGTCTTAGCATAATTTGAGAAACAAGCATTCATTACAGAATGAGCTTCCCTCCTTCCCACTTATGCAAGCTATAATCTAAACTGCACTATAGGGAAATGTTTCATTTTACAATGTGTAGGATACAAGAACTTCTAAAACATTACTTTGCCAAGAAGCCCTTTATCTTTGGACAGGAAGCCACCACTGTTCTTCACTGCTACGTCCAGTGTTCTCCTTTGCACCTCAGGCAGTGAAACACTGAAATCGAAGCTGCAATGGAAACAGATATCTTATGTCAATTCTCTATGATCCTGTTGTATTTTCTTTTAACTAAAATGACATTTTTTTTAGATCATTCCAACCATTGTCTGCTTTTTTTTTTTTGTAAAATTGAGTATCCTTTTTTGGTGCTCACCTAGCTGACCTTAGTTCAAAATAAAGTTACAGCATGAAAACAGTGAGGGAGAGGTACGTTTAAAGAAGAAGCAGAACTGAGCCAACAAATACTGATGCTATTCAGCTGTATTATTTTCTCAAAACCAGCAGATGCTAAATTGTCAGAGAACTATGAGGTGGGGCAGATTTTACAGACTGGTAATCCAAGGATCTCTGGAGTACCCATAAGCAACTTGGCCCATTAGACTGGCTACTAACCACACAAAGGTATATACTAAGGTGACCACTTATGACTTGCAAAATTATATTGTTTTAGAAAAATAGAGCTTTATTTTATGTGTATTTTATGTTATTATACTATAAAATAAAAATTTTTAATGTAAATTTAAGTTGTTTGATTTGTATCAGTATCAATGTTACCCACTAAATCAAAGTGCTTCAGAGTAGTCAATAATTTGACCTTTAGCTGGGCGGTGGTGGTGCACATCTTTAACCCCAACACTCAGGAGACAGAGGCAGAGGCAGGAGGATCTCTGTGAGTCCTAGGCCTCCTTGGTCTACAGAGTGAGTTCCAGGACAGTCAGGGCCACACAGAGAAACCCTGTCTCAAAAAGCAAAAAAAGAAAATAAAACAAATATTTGACGTTTAACCATCCATCTCCTTGTGCACCTTTATAACTCAGATATATTATGTTTAACACCTCTGCTTGAAGGTCAAAGGCTTATTTAACAAGCACCATGTGCTGGGCTGTGCTAGAGCACAGTGCACTAGGTTCACAGGCCTTGTCATTCAGGACTGCCCTAACTGCCTGTCATTTCATCCGGGTAGCCTCTTAGCTAAAAGAAGTATCTACTGTACCTCTGATCGAACACAGGGTTTAGTGTCTTCTTTGACACATGTGTTTTTCTTCTTCCTGATCTCCTCTTGTCTGGCAATAAATACATACGGACATATGGATCAGAGCCATCTTCTGAGAAGGCAATGAGGTTTCTTAGAACACAAATCAGAGAAGACTAAATATTAGAATTTTTAAAAAAGAATATATCTATATTATCTATAATATCTGAATTACTTTATCAAGCTTTTATTTCGTATGATCTCAACTCCAAGGAGCAACACACATCAGACTTCCCCTATGTGTGGTTCTATACCATCACTTTTAAATGTCCCTTTCAGCAGTTTTGCCAGAGTGACTTTTGGCTCAACTACCTAAGCCCAGAGTGTGGGCAGGCATTCACAGCCCTTGCTCTACGCTTCTCACACACCTACCGTCTCACCTCCTCCCAGACTTCCCCGGTGTTACCCATAGGAAACATGAACAAAGGCCCTAGGGGGTAAACTTGGCCTTTGTCAATATGACCTTCAGTGGCCACACTGGTTACTTCTTTAGTACCTCCAACCAATAGCTTCTGCACAAGGTCAGCCTTCTCCATGAGACTGTCCCCTACTCTTTCCATAGGAGGACTAGCATGAGCCGCAGGCCCTCTTCAGTCATTATCTTGGGAGCCAGGACAAATAAGGTTCCTAACAATCCTCACTGAACTAAACTCTACATTTTCAGAATCTTGTTTGTCAATGCCACCAATTCTATTCACCTATGTTTTAAAAAGGTTTTTTATAAGCTAAAAATATTTACATTTTAAACTGCTATTGATACGGGGAGGGGGATCACATAAGACAGAACATAACCAGCCAGGGGCAGCAGCAGCCTCACCTGCAGGAGTGCACAACCACAATGAGCTTATTCCTCTGGGAGCTGTGCCGGATGGTCAGCTGGATCTGCCCCAGGGGAGACTGTCCCAGTGTTGTCCCACTGTGGAAACAGCAGAATGTCACCAGCTCCGCCCAACACAAAAGAGGTTTGGTGTATTGATATCATCTATACGGGAATGTAATGTCCATTCATCTAGACAAAATGGGAACTAATTACCCAGGAATTTAAACATGATTTGAAATTTCTGAATATATACCAAATTTAAATTTTTTCACTTGACGGTTCGGGATTCCTTAATTATTCAAAACTGACAGTTTTCCAGTGAGCACTCAAGGAACAAAGGAGACATAGAGCTCTCCCCAGGACAAACTTCAATCCTGTGGCTAAAACTCAGCCTGCTGCTAGGCAAGTGTCCTATTACCGCACTACACCCCCAGCCTGAAGCTGACTCCCTTTTTTCCAAAATGACTCATGTGAGAAAGTATGAAAACAAAAGTTGAGCACAGGTCAGAGGAGCCTCAGAGACACGGCAGATGCTGCGTTCCCTAGCGCTTTTTTTTTTTTTTCCACAGCCTCTGCTTTTATTATTTCCTTATAAGTGGACACACCTCTTAGGACACAAGAAAAGGAATAGTTTCAAAGGTTGATTTTCATGTTTACTGCAGGAAACAGTAATGTCTGATGCTTATAGTAACTTTTTCTTCCTTATTCATCAGTGCTACCTATAAATGACAAACATCTAAAGAAGCCAGAGGGGACTTGGTGGTAATGAGGACCATATTTTGTAATGTAGAGAAGACAAGCCTATGCCAAACCTTTGCAGGTGACACAATGTTCAGCACATTAGTGACGATCCATGCAGGGGTCTGTCCCTGGAGTGAACTGAGCATGTGGTGGGCACACAGCCTAAGTCTCTTGCCTCTTCTACCTGCGAATCTTCTTCTTCCACTCCTACTCTCCTAACATATCCAGTGTCCTGAGCAGCAAGTTTTATTTTGAAAGTCAAAGACTAAATGAGCAAAATAGCACAATCAAATTTCTCCCAGACAACTTAAGACCCTATTTCCCTCCCTGTGGTGTGTGGGATGAAAACTCTGTGATAAACAATGATGTGAGCATTAGTTACTTTTCAAGTTGACGCAGCCTTTGCCTCAGTTCCTGCGTGGCAATGGGCAATGATATGTCTGAAGCAATGCTTGGGGTGGGCTCCTTGGCTGAGACGTGGCTCGGCGAGGCCAAGAGGCTGGAGGAGCTCCTGCCGAGGTCACGCTGCCCTAGAGGGCTGGCCTCAGGGGGCTGGGGCTTCTCCTCCCTGACAGGCTTCTCATCGACTCCCATGACTGGTGTTGATGGAGCAGTGTTGCTACCACCAGTGCTTGGAGACACAGACTTCTGAGACTTCACAGGTATTTTTCTCCCTTCTTTGGAGACGGAGGGCCGTTTCACTTGAGCTGAATGCTGGTAGTCTGGAGGCCTTTCTTGCTTCTCAAGATGGAGGACCTAGGGGGAAACCAGTAACAGCGGTGACATTTAGATACATGATTTGCAAATGTTTAAGATTCAGCTAATCTATTCAGCTATGCAGTTATTAAAATAGAGTATTACAGAGAATTACAAAAGCAAATTTTATGAGGCATGATCGCGCACGCCTTTAATCCCAGCAGTTGCGAGGCAGAGGCAGGCAGAGCTCTGACAGTTTGAAGCTATCTTGGTCTACATAGAGAATTCAAGGACAACCAGCGCCAACCTGTCTCCAAAATACAAAACAAACAATTTTTAAAAAGATAAATTTTAAGCAATTAAAACTACACTACTTTTGCAATAAAACACCTTTTCTGTGTCTTCTAATCTCTTCCATTTGAACATATTCTAATTATAGCACAAGGCTCCCACTAGATCACCCAGCGAGCCATGTATCCTTGGCAAAAGATGAAATATCCTATTCTTTCAGGTGGTTTACACCAGAAACTCCCAGACAAAGGAAAAAATGCCAAGATATTGTGCTATCCAGAAAGATCTCTCAAGCAACCAAGCATAATACCGTAGTAAAAGGGCAGCCACATCACCTTGCACACTGGGGATGGTAAAATGTATAAGCCAGGGCTACACTCTACACGACACTGGAGTTACTGATTTTCTCTGGTTTTATTAACCGAAGCTATGGCAAACACTTTCATTTCACAGACTGCCCACAGTTTACACAGTACCCAAGAGCTCTGGAAGTGCAGACAGCTGATGCTGCAGCTGCCCTGCCACTATATGGCTGCGCTGCATCTTGCTATGTGCAACACTGTATCCTGAGCAGACTATTTTAATTAAAAAGAGACAAACCAAAAATCAAAAACTCATTCTTAGGGCTGGAGTATAGTTGAGTGGTAAACGTTGGCCTAGCATATGTAAAACTATGGGTTCAAACCCCAGCACTGAAACAGAAAGTTGGCTCTTTATTGTAATGTATATATAATTCTGTTTGTTTCTAGATGGGTATGTGTTGTGGCACGTACGCCAAGGTCAGAGAACAATCCTGTGGGTTCAGTGCTCTTTACAGGGATTCAGTGACTGTATTCAGGCTCTCAGGCTGTACCTGCTGAGATCTCCTTGGCTCAGCTTGAATACTTTGATGACATTTCCTGTATGTTTAAGCATTTATTATCAATATTTACTCAGGTATTTCTATTTTGGACAAACCAGGCTTTTATTCTTGTAAATTATACCTTTTATAAGAGTTTATCAAGCTGCCTTCTGAACAACCTTTGAATATTCAAGGTTAAGGAGCAAACTCCATTGGCATAAACATAATTTCTGGACTACTGTGGCCTGTCAATGAATCTGGAAATAAAGGGTTTGTTCGGAATGGATTTAGATTGGACTCCCATAACTCTATGACAGCTTCTGTCCCCCTCAAACTGTTAGCATGCTCTATCATGTCACCTGACCTATGCCTGTGGTACCACTGCCACACTGGGACTGACCCACTGCCACAGGCTGCGACTGAGCTGGAGCTGCTTTCTTCCCTCCCGCTATGGAGTCCTGCTAAAAAGTATGCAGTACCCGGAGGGCAATCTTCATTTTTAAGGTGCTGTTTGGACCCGAGTTGCTGAGCTGGAACCGCTGGTTTATGGTCATGTTGTCACTCATAAGCAGCTGACTGAGAGGGATCCTCAGGCTCCCCAGAGAACACTGATGCTGCTCATCTTTGACCTGAAAGATGCAGAGTAGAAAACACAGAGCTCCAAGGAAAATGACAGGAACCACAGGAGATGCAGCAAGGTCCACAGATCGGCTTTAAAAACATACCAGCACAAAACAAAGCTATACACATTTCATCTATATTTTTAAAGCAGTGTGTCTCAGGAAAATACAGGTATTTCTGTCAGATGTACCTGCCCTTTTCTCATTACAAAACCATGAGCACAACAAAGGACATCTTATTTTATAAATCTACTGTGAGAGCTGGATAGTGGTGGCCCATACCTTTAATTCCAGCACTCAGGAAGCAGAAGCAGGTGGATCTCTGCTGAGTTCTAGGCCACCCTGGTCTACAGAGAGAGAGTTCTAGAACAGCCAGTGCTAAACAGAGAAACTCTACCTCAAATACAAAAAACAAATCTACTGTGAGAAACTTCAGATAAGAATTAGCAGTCTAGGGGCTGGAGAGATAGTTCAGCAGTTGAGCACTTGTTTTTGCAAAGGGCCCACATTTGATTCCCAGCACATAACTATCTATAATTCAGCTCCTGGAAAGTCAATGACCAGTTCTAACCTCCATAGGCACCAAACATGAAGTACACAGACATTCATGTAAGCAAAACACTCATATACATAGTAAGTCTCTTAAAAAAATACAAAAAGTAATACTCTATACAGGCCAGGCAGTGGGGTCACATGACTTTAATCCCAGCATTCGGGAGGCAGAAGCAGGCAGATCTCTGTGAGTTCTAGGCCAGCCTGGTCTAAAAGAGCGAGTTCCAGGACAGGCTCTAAAGCTATAGAGAAATCCTGTCTCAAAAAACCAAAACCAAAACCAAACAAAACAAGAACAAAGAAAAGTAATACTATACAAATCTAAAGGTCAGAAGGAAATATCTTTTAAATACTGAAATCATACAGTATATACTGACAGAAAGGTGCAGTTTCTACGGGAAACACTTATTCATGGAGAAAATGCATTTTAAGTGTCCTTAACGCCTTCTCTGTTCAAAGTCTACATGGTTGCTTTGAAAACTTACAGTATCTCCTTTAAATACATGGTACTTCTTCCTCATGAATAATTAATCTTCAGCATTGCCTCTGTTATAGGAACTATTCCCATTGTGTGGTTGTTCAAAATAGTTTGATCAAAGAAAGAACAAACTCTGGATAAAATGAACAAACTCCTTGAAAGACATAAATACCAGTTTATAAAGAAGAAATAGCTGACCTAGATATATCAATAGCTATTGATAGAATTAAGTTTGTGTGTAAATACCTTCTCAAAATGAAAAATGCAAGCTATATAAGGGACAACCCAAAGCAATTCTGTACAGACTCTTCCAGAATATTCAAGAGGAACACATGCTCCCTAACTCACTTAGGAGGCTATCATTATCTTGATATCAAAATAGGGAAAAAATTTTTAAAAGGAAGCAAAATTACAGATCAGAAACCTTCATGAGTAAGAAGAATGCTTTTCTTTTTTTCTTACTTATTTACTTAATTTTTATGTGTGTGTACCTGAGTGAGTTTGTGTGTATTATGTGTGTGCAAGAGCCCTCAGAGTCCAAACGAGGGCATCAGATCCCCTGGATCTCATAAAACAGGCAGTTGTAAGCTGCCATGAGAGTGCTAGAAACAGAATTCAGGTCTGCTACGAGAGATTCCAGCCAAATCGCCAGGCCCAAGAAGCAAGAATTAATATATGTAAAAATGATCATGACTAAGAGGGATTTATCCCCAGATAAAATACTATGTTCGAGGTATTCAAGTATTACATGTGGAAAAATAAATAAAAGTTTGCAATATTTAACATCTGAAAATCAACAATGTATCTCACTGTATTTACAGTTGAAAACCATATGATATCTCAACATATGTAGAGAAGCCTTCAGTGAAAGCCAGCATACTCATGATGACGAAGCAAACTAGAAGGAGGAGAAAAATCTCTGTATGGGAGACCAGACTCAGAAGATACTTGTGCAGAGTAAAGATGGCTGAACAGGGAGGCCAGCCAAGAAAAGTCAGAAAAAGCATCAGGATTGTTAAGTATCATTACTAGAAGATAACATGACTTCCATACCACACATAAAATCCTAAGATAGTTACAAAGTATTTAGTGGAACAAGTAAGCAGGTCTGACATGGTGGCATACACCTATAATCTTAGCAATAAACTGGCCAAGCAGTAGAATCATAAATTTAAGGCCTTGCGATAAAATCCACTACCCCCTCCCACAAGCAAATAGCAACAAAAAAAGAGAAGCCATTTTTAGTGGAGTTGTATGAGATCATATCAATATATAACAATCAACTACACATTCTCATTCTCTGTCTTCCTCTGAAATGTGTCTCTCAGTTGGCCTTGAACTTGCTGAGGAGACTAGGCTAGCTGGCCAGTGCGTTCCCAGGATCTCCCTAGAGCTGGGATTATAAACTAGTGTCACCATGCTTGGCTTTTTAACATAGGTCTGAGGATCAAATTCCTATCCCATGCTTGCCCAACAAGCACTTTAATGATTATTTTATTTCATTTGTCTCCTACCGGTTGTCTTGTTTGTTTTGTTTTGAGGCAGGATCTTGCTACTAGGTAAGCCAGGCTAGTCTTGAATTTATGAATCTCCTGCCTTGGCTTCCCAAATGCTGGGATTACAGGAATATACTACAATGTCTAGACACCTTTATATACATTAGTAAAAAAAGTCAAAAATACAAGATTAGGAACCATTTAATAGCTGGGAAAAATTGGTAGAGTTCTTGTCTAGAATGAACAAGGCTCTGTTTTCAATTACAAGTAGGGAAATAAAGTAAGATCACTTACAACACTATAAAGAATTACTAAATGTTTAGGGAAAAGTCTGACATACATGAAAGAACTGCACCAAACACAGAAAACTACACAGCACTGCTGAGAGAAATTAAAGACTACCCAAGGGAAAGAAAGAAGCAAAGCAATGTTTCTATGGATTGGAACGATTCCTGTTTTGAAGATGTCAGTGGAGTTCTTTTCAAAATTAAAGGTTCTCTGTGTAAAGCTATAGTTGGTACTAAAATTCATGTGAAATGTAGATTCAGAATTAGTCAAAACAATGGTGAAAAATAAATTTGAGGGCTTATGCAAGTTGGTTTTAAAATGTAGTCATTCAATAGCAGTAATAGAGACACCGAGGCTAGCGTATTGTTAGAACAGAACCCAGGGTCGAAAGCGTTCCATAAGCAGACTGCATACTGGCTCTGAATTTCGATAGTCAATAACCTCAATACATAGGAAAGAGTAATTTTTTCAACAATGTGCTGAACAGTTATATAGCTAAATATTAAGAAAAAAGATTCGTGACCTTTTCCTGATGTACAGATGAAGATTAACGTGGCACAGAGGTGAACATAAAGACGGGCTGGGGGAGGTGAGTCAGCGACAAAGAATTTCTTTATTCTGACGGTAGTGGTGGGCACCAGAATACTATGTACTCAATTGGAAACTGTAAATAAGCATAATTTGTATCAATCATATTTCAAACTATAGGCAGAGAATGCAATGAAATACCTCAACTTCAAGGTCCTGGCGCTTGGGGTTGTGAATGAAGAAAGTGAAGTTTTCCTCCCACACTGGCTCACTAGTTTTGTATCGAATCTGTAAGAAATGGTACCACATCAACTCCTCAATATTTTCTTTGGAGGACTACTGACTCACTGCTTACTTATTTAGTCGTGCACAAGCACAGGCTGATTACATCATTACTGAGTAGTGGGCTTAGGAAGCGTGGAAATGTTCTGAAAGTAAAACATAAGCTGTTTGAGGTGCATCGGGAAATGGAGTTGACACAGAATCCATGCTTGCTTGTCCAGAGACCAAACCCTCTATTGCTCTACTGTCCTCAACTTTCTCATTCTTGGTGACTGGCACTGTAACACTGAGCCCTATTTATTAAAGGGTTAACAATTAAAATTTAACAATGGCCTATAATTGTAATTTCTGAACTTTTATTTCCTGATCAGAAAAGAAGAACATACAACAATATCTTCTTTGAACTCTTGAGCATTTGTTTGCTGAATCTGAAATGCAACATGCTAACTAAATAATTACCACGTACTTAAAAGAAGTTTGGGAAGTAATTTCTTATTTCTCCCCATAAAATCAAACAAAAGCATATCTGTAGGGTATTTTTTATGTTATTTAAAAATAAACAATGTATCTGTCAATAACTTAAGCAGCTAGTATTTATGAAATGGCTGTTTCATATGGATACAATGGACTCATTTCATACACATCACACCCCTGGATACCACCTCCCGGGGAGAGTGATCAGTATAGTATGGTATGTAGAGACTCTCAGAAGCTGTCAGACTCTTCTTACCTTACTCTCTTGAGCCTTGTGACCGACTGACATCTGGACAAGAGGATTTGGGTTGCTGTTTATTTTCTTCCCTGACTATCCAAAAACAAAACCAGATAAATTAAGTAAAATATGGGTCCCTCTAAAAATGAAATTATGCTTGATATCAGGAATCATTTCTATTTTACCACTGATACTTTAGACACAGGAACATTGAAGAACAATTAAAGTAGAAAACAACTGCTAAGCAAACCTTGAGCCATCATTATTCATTGTTTCCACCATGAAACAAACTGAGAAAATTTCCATTCCTACACTATTTCTCGAGAGACAGGGTCTGGCAATCTGCTTGGCTAGTATGGAGCTCTGTGACACGCGTGACTGCTTGGCTAGCATGGGGCTCTGTGACGTGCGTGACTTTCCCACCGAAACCCCACAGTGGCTGCGACTATAGCACAAGTCCCTGTTTCGGGCTGCACAGAAGTTTGAAATGTCTATTTTTTACTTTAAAAGTAAGTTACTTTGGGAAATGCAATCTTTTAAAATATAAAATTTTATTACTAACTACAGTTCTCAAAATTGACTTATTAGGATAATAAAATCTAAGTGCAATGAATATAAGTAAACACAAAAGAAGACACTCAGAACACTTCTTCAGCGACAGTATAAAGCACGGGCTTCAGATGCATAGCTGCGCGCCTAGAACCACCACCATCCTCTGTGCAAGTAAACAGTTAGCAGACGCTGGACATTGCTTACCCGCTGTTAAGTAATTATCACCAGAAGAACAAATGTCAGTTTAGAATTACATGGAATTAAGCAGATATAAATATGATTTAAATAATTTATAAGTAAGAAAAAATGACAAGAAGCATATTTTAGCAGAAAGCTGATAGAAGAAAACACAGTAAAACACAACAGATCTGTGACATGAGGTTTATTTATAACTTAGCCCCACAAAAAGATACATTAAATGTGTTAATGTAAATTAATTAGAGGGTCACAAAAAGTATTTTAGTTAAATAATTTTAGAGTCAATCCTCAACACTACAGCAATGACAGAAATAGGTGTCAAATCATTTGATTATTCAAAAAATATGACTAACTCAAACCTACTGTGATAATCTATTTTCTGGTTCATCATTTTGATGTGAATGAATTCTGCAAAATGAAATAAATACCGTTAAAAATATCAAAGCCAAAAGATTTTTCCCTAAACTCATTTCCTTCTTAGATGTTGGGATTCCTAAATCTGAGCTGAGCATAAATCCTCTGGGAACAGGATATCACCTCCACCTCCCCCTTCCCTTCTGGCAAGCTAAGACACTGGCGTTCAAGGAATGCATGTCTTGCCCGTTATCTACGAGGTTTGTGCTAGTTTTAGGGCATGAAATCACACTGATTTAAGCCACATCTACTTTGAGGCTTTGATATAGGAGCTGAGTTTATTTCTGACTAATATTAAGTGTGTATCTCTGAAAATAAGGCCATTAGGTTTTAAGGATTTAATGCATCTGTAATTTTAAGGTGTCTTCTTTGTAATTGTTTTTTTTGGGGGGGGGGTTGAGACAGGGTTTCTTTGTGTCACTTTTTTTTTGCCTGCCATGGAACTGGCTCTTGTAGATCATGTTGGCCTTGAACTCACAGATCCTCCTGCCTCTGCCTCCTGAGTGCTGGGATTAAAGGTGTGCACCACCACTGCCTGGCGTTTTTAATATTTTTAAAAATAGAGTGAGGTTTATAACTGGTAACACTATAAGCATGCTTCTGGAGGTTTATAACTGGTGACACTATAAGCATGCTTCTGAACAATTTTCAGTTGTCACTGCCTTAATCAATTTATGCACTTATGTATGTATGTATGTGAATGACACCTAAAATCTATTTATTCCAAGCCTAAAATTTCAATAAATATAAAATAAATCAAAGCCTAGCTGGCACCTTTATAATTTTTTAGTGGTTTATAAGAGTGTGCCTTACACAGATGATATTTTAGATTACATAAATAAGGTTTTAAAAATCATTCACTAAATTTTCTATTATAACAGACATTTAAATTATAGCACCACACACCAAGGGTACAAACTATGACAAAATATAGTCTTTTAGGTCACACTATTGTGTGATAAAATACATGATAAAATATAGTCTTTTAGGTCACACTATTGAATTTGATGAACTATAGAAATGAAGCCTAAAACATAATCTTACACTGATAAATTTAAATTTCATTCTCCTTAACTCTTGACTACTGAGACCTATGTTTAATCAATCTGAGCCTCAGGTTCTATGTCTATAAAAGAGGCACAATACCATTTTTAAAATTTGTTGTTAGGCTTAAATGAGCTAATGTGTTAAATCAGATAATTATAGGAGCACATCTATTTACCTATCTATTGTGTATTTTTATATGTAATGTTTTAACTTATTTACTACTCCAGTGGAGAAGATAAAGCTCCCACCCTGTAAGCAGGATGGGTTAAACATCATTGCTGGATCACAATGGTGGGCAGAGAGCGCAGCTAAAGGTTCTTTCCTAAGTTGTCATGGCCCAGCTATGCGAGAAGGCAGAGTTGTCCAGCTGTGTGGGGACCAGCATCCTCAGGGTGTGATGCCTACTAACACTACACCACATCTCTCTAGGACCGGTCAGAGTAAAGTTTACAAATATGATATTGGAGAAGTCACTGTCAATCTCCTCCATTTTTGAATTAACTTATTTTGCTAGATAAAATTGATTAAAAATTTCCAATTTCTTTGGAATTTTCTTAAGATTATTATATTTAAAAAGCCCCTGCCTCTCAATATAATTAAGATTAATTAAGAAACAAAACATAACAATTTAGCCACAGAACACAAGC
Organism: Ondatra zibethicus; assembly: GCA_004026605.1. NCBI lineage: Eukaryota > Metazoa > Chordata > Mammalia > Rodentia > Cricetidae > Ondatra > Ondatra zibethicus. Next base: position 80,421 of record PVIU01004821.1, on the reverse strand, counting down.
TATTGTCATGGATAAGAAGTGGAGCTTAGTTTTCAATAGACCTCATTTGATGAAATCTGAACCTTCTGGAAAGATCTGTCACCCAAACTCACAGCACCAAAGCCATGAGGTTGATTCAGTGAGGCCCTACTCAACATATTGGAAGAGGCAATTCCTTAAGTGTGCACTCATCAGTTTGCAAGGCACATCTTTAAATCACAATATGAAGATCTGGCCAAGATTTTAAATAAAACTTTTAGATTGCCATTCACAAGTTCAAATAAAACACAATATTTCAAGAATGAAAATCTAAAACTTCATATTGGAACTTTTAAATTTAAGTTTGGTTGATGCAATTTCTTTTAAATACAAATTCTTGGATAACAAAAGTCAGATCTCTTCTACTGGACAATTAATTATTAACTAGGGTGGGAAGTAACCTACCCACACACTTAGGAAAACCAAAGTACCATCTCTTTCAATATGTCTTGATTAGCACTGCAGCCTCAAGGAGACACTTTGTTTACCTTTAAAGCTCTCTGAACTGCAGACTTCTTCAAAACACCGGGGTTAAAGTGTAATGGGTTATTCTTTCAGGTCAGAAGAAAATGAATACACCAAGGGTTAATAAGACATGCAATGAGGAGTTTATGTAAGGTTAATGACACAAAAGTTCATGAGAATAAACAAATACTTAAATCAGACCAAAAATCATACAAACTGCCAAATTTGCCTTTATGATCAAGATTTTTACCTGAGAGTGACAGATAATCTAAACTATCATGGCACATTTCCTCATATTTGGTAACCCTTCACTTCCTTCACCTCTGACTTTCAGTGTTTGCAGAAATCAAGAGTGTGACTTAGGAAAGGCTGTGCCTGAAACCCTAGTGTCACCCCAAATCGAGGTTTAATCTGAAGCACAGCAGTGCCCATGCTTTCTTTGCACACTGCTGGAGCTAGTCCCGCCAGCAGCAGCCCACAGCACTGCTCTGCCTGCTGAGACGTGCTTTCTTGCTACAGCATCATTCAGAGATGGAGCCTATTTCTTTACAAACTTCCTGGACTCCCCATCTTTCCCAAGTATGGAAGCACAGGCCAATAGGGCCATCTTAAGAGTTTCTCCTGGATTTAAATACATATTCTACTATTATAGGGTACGTGTCTTTCTGACTGAATTTTTTCAGTTAGTTGTTTGCTCATTCTCAAATAGACAATTTGTTTTTGGAAGCTCCCAGAATAAACACTTGAGGTTAAAAGTTTTTGTCTTTTTAGTTTTAACTATTTTAAAATGGTATATTGAATTTGATTCTTAATTAAAATTTTTTCTTAATGTCTTATTAAACAGAAAATGTATGAACGAAGATAGAGAAATAGCTTCCAGGTCTCCTACAGTAGGAAGCAGATGAGAAGGAAAAAGCTCCAACCCGGGCTCTTGCCAAACTCCATGGGTCTAAATTTGGACTATTCAACAGCCTACAGAGCTCTCCAAAGACGCAGACCCTACTTCCTCTATCTCTGGATGAGGCCTAAAGCATTCCCTAGGAGTTCCAACAATGCATTTTGGTTCAGAGGGAGCCCGAATGACGCTCTCTAGATGTAACAAGGGCCTTTCCTGAAGTGCACACTGGATACAAACAGCTGAACCGAATGCACTTGTTATTCTAACATCAATTATTGAGAAACAAAGAGAACAGTGGTAGTGTGAATCAGGAATGCAAAAACAGCTGTGTGAGGTCACAAACCTGCATAGCATGCAGGTGAGAAGACAAGTCACTCAAGTACATGGGGCAGGTGTCCAGGTGTAAGGTTCAGCACTCGAGCACCACATGCCATGTATTCCTGGGCCTCTCAATCACTGGAGACAGTGGCACCTGTCCTTTTTTCCCTCACGACAAACCATGCACTAGGGATATAGGTCACTTGAGAGTGTCTGCCTAGCACATAGGAAGCTCTGGGTTCAGACCCCAGAACCTCATAAACTTGGAATTGTGGTCCTTACCTATGATCCCAGCACTTGCAAGAGAAGGCAGGATGATCATAAATTCAGTGGTTATAATATAAAGTGTTTCAGGATAGACTGGAATATATGAGACCCTGTCTCAAACAAACAAAACCTAAAATTACCCATAAAAAGTACCTTTGTCCGTAAAGATCTGCACAGTGGTAGCTATTACATGGCTATGTTCACACATGTAAGGTAAGCACCATGGAAACACCACTCATCTCATATCATCTCCAGTTACAGAATTAACAGAGTCTGAGCAGTGAACACTGTACAGCGACAAGGTCTCAGATCTCTAGTCTTATGTCCTTCGTGTTACTTTTCTAATCTGTGAAATGTATATATGGCTGCTGCAAAGTACTCAACACACACGAGTTACCAAGTAAGGCTAACATTATAATGCTGGGTGCCAAAGTCAGAGGACACAGCCAAGCTGAAACCAGAGAGGGTGAATTCTAAGTCTACTTTAAAAAGAAATCATCTGCAATACAGAGGGCAGCAATGGAGTGGAAGCTGAAGGTGCTCTGAACAGGTTAGAAGTGAAAAGGCTATGGGCTGCAGCCACTTATGGAAAAGCTTTTCCTGTAGGAAAAGACTGAGAAAGTGATTTCATTTTACATTGGAAATCAGTAAGTAAAAAGTAAGTACATACATGTTCTGTAAAGAACATTTTTTTGTGGTGTGCATATCCTAATCATAAAGCTCAGTGTCACTTGGACAATGAAGAGAATGAATTCTGAGTCTGACCACTGATGTCAGAACTACAAGGCAACTCAAGAATCCGACTCCAAAATATTTTCTTTCTATGAAAGGAAGCAGTTGTAGATTGAGAAAAAAGACCCAGAAAAGTTACAGGAGATAGACTGACAGAATTACCCAGAAGGGTAGCCTTGTCACTTATAAGTTGGTGAGGACATTTTACCTAAGAAACAAATGCATTAAGCATTTTTCTAAACTGATAGTATACACTGGCATTGTCATTCTAACTGCCTTCCTTTAGACTTCTGTTTTTGAGGTGGCACAATACTAAAATAGGAAATGTTCCTGCCTTAACCTCTACAATGCAAGGGTAAGGGACCCCTCCACACCACAGGTATGAGACCGTCATGGTTAGGGACCGTCAAGGTGCAGCTTATTTACTAGTGTAACTTGCCTATCCTTCAGGGTATTGATTTTTCTTGTCTATAAAATAGGGCTAAACACCTATTTTAAAAGTATGGTACCCCACAGCCCCTTCTCAGAAGTAAGAATAACTAGGCACACACGTGGAAAGCCTTTGTAAACAGAACCAGAAATTCAAAAGAGCAAAGACCAGTCACTATCAGATCAAAGGATAAGTGGTCTTCAGAAATCTAACTAATTATAGAACAAACCAGAAAAGTGATTTTCTACACTAATTAGTAGACTACACTAATTAGTGTAGTTTTCTATGACCCCAGAGGAAATGAACCCAACAGCCACCAGATTACCCTGAATAGTACTAGGAATAGAAGCACCAGACAGGCTATGGGAGCAAATGTGATGAGATTAAAATAAAATCCTCAATTATATACTTTAGTAAACTCTTTCAAGTTCCTAGAAAGAAATAAACCATGAATCCACTCTCATTTTCTTCTTCTCCTCCAGAGGCTCTGGCTAGGCCATGTGGCAGAAGCAGGGTCTCACAGAGATGGGTGGACTTCTGACTTCATGTGACCATGATTAGTAACAGAGAGAACTGGGTGGAATGGACTGGAAGACAGCCCAAGTCCTAATGCTGCTCCCCTTGGTGAGAATGAAAAAAGCGGATTTAGGAGTGTTTTGTGAATGTTAGAACATGAACCCCAAAATCAACTTCAGATTTTAGCTTTGTTTTTCCCTCAGAGGACTTATTATGACATTTTATGGGCAGCAGCAGTAGAGTTAGTTCAGGTTAGTTCATCTCATGTCAGATGTACTCCCAACATCATAGCAGAGTCACATTTGACAAAACCAACATAAAATGAAGACACTGTAACTCAAGTCATGCAAGAAAATGAAAAGAGCATGCACATCATTCCAATGAGCAGACTGCACAGAAATTCCAGGCCACACTTGGGCAGTCTTCACTGAACACAGAAGAAGGAGCTGGAAGACTCACAAATAGTGTTCTATAGACTGAGGTAGTATTCTCACAAAACACTAGTCCCGACGCTCGCCTCTCTTTTAAGTAGCCACACCCAAAGTTTCCCTCGTAGATACTCTTAGGAAAGTGGAGACAGGAAGAGAAAGCAAAGAATGGTGGGTTGTGGTCAGTGGGTACACATCAGAAGCACAAAAAAACAGGTGCAGAGAGTCAAAGGGCCCCAGGACACACAGGGACTGGCCAACAAAGCCTCCCGATTAGCACAACAAAAAGCAGGGATGGCTCTGTGGACCCTTTGCCTCTGATGAGCCACAGCACACTGTGAGTAAAGTACCCTTGGGATAGAAGAGCAGTGCATTCCCTGTCTCTTGAGCTTATGTGACATCTGACATAGCTTTACAGAAAAGCCCAGGCCCTACCCACTTAATCCACCACTATTTTCTATATCTAAACTATGCAACAAACTCACTTTTTAAATTTTTTTTTACATTTATTTGGGGTATGGGAAATTCTCAGGGCATGCAAGTGGAGGTCAGATGACAACCCAAAGTTCTTGCCTCCCATCATGTGTGTTTTGGGTATTGAACATAGGTGGCCACGTTTGGCAGAAAGCACCTTTTATACACTGAGCCATCTTGCAAGCCTGACAATCAGGCATTTTATAACAAACTTTATTGTGGTCAAAAACAGAACCCTCTGCTGTGTAAGGAGTTCTATTAAAAGGCTAAATAATAATGAAGTAAATATTCCCAAACTGAAATAAAACTAGGTAAACTCACAGACTTTAGGTGGAAAGACTAGTCAAAAGATTAAGTTCTTCAATAGAAATGTAAGAACTTAAGTAGTTAAAAATTAGACAAGGAAACTTCATTAAAAGAAAGGGTATGGTATTGGCAAAGAGACAACTATATATTCCTATTACAAAATGCTCAAAACTATTTCAGTTGTTAGGTTGAAATAAAATATATTAATGTACAAAGAACATTTATTTCATTTTTGTTCACAAGGCTCAAGTAAATATACAATTTTCAAAAACTAAAAGGTGCTAAATGATGCAATTTCATAAGCCATCAGGATAAAAGTTCAAGAGAGACTGAGGATAAGGGCAAGCAAAGTGCTTCTTTGCTTTTGTTTGGAGTCTACTCACAAATGCACTTATGTGACTGAGCATTTACTAGGAAGGGAGAATTATGCAATGGACAATCTTGGTGGGTAAAACCCCTGTAACTGTTGACAATGAACTTTCTTTCAACGACACTGGCTATTGACACAATGACAAAGAGAATGCCCTAGTATGCAAGCACACTGGCACCCAAAAAGTTTTCTAACAATGTACCATTTATATGAGAACATTACTTTAACTAGTGGGGTTTACAGCAGGACAGTGTAAGATTTAGGACTATCCCTAAATGATCGGATTACTTTATACAATTTTCCCATGAAACCAAAACAAGCAAATAAATAGGTTTTTAGGCTAAACATTATTACTTGGCGCTGTCCGTGTGTTTGTGTGGTACCTGAAGGTCAGTGTACCTACCTGGTGGCGTCAGGCATGCTCCACCGTAAAGCCTGAGCACAGCACAACTCAGCAGCTCATCACCTGCTGTTCTACAGCTAAGACTCATTGTGGGTTTGTGAACAGAGCTGCTTCATTTAGTCCCTTTTCTAAGAAGAGACAATTTTCACCTTGTGGTAACTAGGCTGTAATAATTAGATATAAATATACACATGTGCAAAATAAATGCTACCTGTGCCTCTCTGCTGCCGCCACACAAGATTAGGTGGTACATTGTGGCTGAACAAAGTAGTAGTTTCCAAGTAAGGAAAGCACTCACAGGTGTTAGCTCTATACTACCTACCGGAAGGTTCCTTGCAGAATCCAGATACAAGATCAGCAGTGCAGATGAAAGACCATCATTGGCTTGATCCTTATCAGCTCTGATGTCTGCCAGCACCTGCAAGGTGAAAAAAAAGTATCAGTGGGTGTGTGTCTATAGGAGTGCACACTGTTTTTGACTGTATTCAATGACCTATAAATTGCATATTCCTGTCCACTACTGTGATAACTTATGGCATAATGGTTAAAATTACTAGATAAAATTTTTAAACAAGTACCAACAAAATCAAAGATATTGGTGCTAATAATCATGAATGGGTGGCCATGAAGGAAGACACTGCACAGCACCTTATCCAGGTTTGCCACATCTGACTTCAGCGTGAGCCACTCTAACTTCAAATGCAGCTTTCCTTTGGGAACCTCGTCCAGAGTGAACCACTGAAGAGAAAGTGATTAAGTTTAGCAAAAGTGTTCTGAATAAAAAATTCTAATTAAACCCAGTCTAAAAATGTTTCAAGGTGCTCACTGACATTGTGGCACTAACAGTTCTTAACTAGCACTGAAGGAGTGCACTTGTCAATTTATGCCTCATGTTCCAAGAGCCAGGGCTGGCTGGAGACCACGCTCAAAATAGTCAACTGCTCTAACAAAACCTTTATGATGTAATGAGTGCTATCATCACATACAAGTTCAAGTGTTCCAGTACTGTCCAGCACTAACAAGGCTTCTGTATATGGACTCACATAGAATGTAGAGGCCAACAGAGTATAACACTAATTCCCAAATACTCAACAGCAGAATTGAACAAGTTAAGATACTTGTTTTTATTCATTGCTATATATCAATTAATAAAACAGTGCATAGTTGTTTCAGCATTAAAGTCATAAAACAAAGACCACAAAACACTCAGTGTTAAAAGGAAGTGCCACACGTTCTATCTGTCTATCCTCTTCACCACTGTGCTCAGTGACTAGCACCCAACAGCTGTACAAAAAGCACTTAGAAGTGGAGAACAAGCACCCCTGGAGGGAAGAGTACTGCTGCAGAAGTAGCAAAGTCCCAACACTGATTTGGTTAGTTAGGCTTTTCTTAAAAAAGTCTCACCCATCTCTGGATCTTTTGGAAGTTACTGTACTGTATTCATTATGTATACTTTATGTATACACTATGTATTCATTTTATTTTACTTTTATGGCATTATGGATCACTCTTCTTGTTGGAAGCAATGCCTTCTTGCTGCGAATTATTAGTTCATTTACAGGTGTAAATGAATTATTAGTTCATTTACAGCACCATGCATCTCTGCTATTCACTCCACTTTAGTGAAAATTTCCATTACTGTGAGCTTCTGACATAGCTCTGCCCTAATGCCTACGAGCCATCACAGTCTGTCTACAATAAGGCCAGTTCTACATTCTGTGCTTACCCATACATCCTGCCCCGGGGCTTTGCGCATGCTAAGCAAGCATACTACTACTAAGCAATACCCTATGTCAGATGTTTATGAAGCAAATATTGTTCCTATAGCAGTAGCTCGGATTCTCACACTGGGTAGGTGGGCAACAGCAGTGGGTCGCAGTGATTCTGGCATACGAGAGGTACCTACAGTGTTCATTAAGTGGGCCAAAATCAGAGAAAACTTACTTCATCTAACAGGCGCTCCTTCTCAACTTCAACAAGATCAATCATAAGACTATAGGAATGAAACAACAAAAAATTTTAGAACACAGAAACATACTTCTTCCAGCTAAAATAAACTGAGTATTGTCTATGGCAAAGAACTCTAGAAATGCAAACTATGCTATACAATTTTCCAGGAAATTTGTTTTCCTCAAGGCTTTCTATAATCTATGCCCAAGGAAATAAAAAGAAGGGTAAGAAAGAGAAAAGTCAAATTTTTGTGGTCAAAATATTGAGCACACACAAGAAGGCCAGAACTGACTATGTATGTATGTGTGTGTGTTCAGGCCTGAGGCTGACATCAGGGGTCTTCCTCAGTTACTATGTTACTATGTATGTATGTGCGTGTGTTCAGGCCTGAGGCTGACATCAGGGGTCTTCCTCAGTTACTATGTTACTATGTATGTATGTATGTGCGTGTGTTCAGGCCTGAGGCTGACATCAGCGGTCTTCCTCAATTACTATGTTACTATGTATGTGTGTGCGTGTGTTCAGGCCTGAGGCTGACATCAGGGGTCTTCCTCAGTTACTCTTCACCCTATGCATCAAGAAAGTATATCTCAACTGAACTCAGAGCCTGATATGACTAGCCTAACTAGTCAGTTTGTTCTGGGCACACCCAGTCTTCCAAGTGCTAGAAGTACAGACAGCCGCCATGCTTTTCTAGCATTTTTGTGGGTTCTGGGTTTGAACTCTGATTCTCATGCTTACATGGCAAATGCTTTGCAGTAAACTCCCCAGCTCTAGCTGATTTTTTATTTTTTTGAGAGACAGTTTCACTATTTAGACCAGGCTGGCTTTGAATTCAGAGACCCACCTGCCTTTGCTTCCCATGTATGGGGATTAAAGGTGTGCACCACCATGCCTGGCTAGCTAATGGATTTTTTACATGTCATCACTGGGATTCAGCTATTTGCATAATGAATTATAAGTCCACACTTTATCAAGTCCACCAGTAGGTCAGAGAGTAGGTTATATTATCACCAAACGATCCTACTCTAATTCAACCATGGCACTACTTCCACAGGAATGGGGAAGAAGGGATTAATCTACACATACTTCTGAACATAGCTCCTAATCTGTCCGCTCTCAGCCCTAGTCAATGACAACATGCTCCTAGTTGCTTTAATGACCTCCCATCTATATGATTACATAGCATATTTGATTTGATCATGGTCCAGATCCTACTTAAGCTGTGTACACAGTCACAGACTCTGAATTTATAGCACAACACGTGGGTCTTAGAGATTCTGAAGTCAGAGCACAACACACAAGGCCATACTTGATGAGGCATAAACTTCTCCAATGTAATCTAATCCTCTACCATCCCCTCCCTCCAAATAAACTCATTTAAATAACCTTAGAAAGACATGTATTAGATGTGTGTATGCATATCCATTCATTATGTGTGAAGATGCAAATGCACAGATGTGGAGGCCAGGGGACAACCTCATTTATTTTTTTTTCTTTGTGGTTTTTCGAGACAGGGTTTCTCTTATGCTTTGGAGCCTGTCCTGGAACTAGCTCTTGTAGACCAAGCTGGCCTCGAACTCACGGAGATCCACTTGCAACTGCCTCCCAAGTGCTGGGAATAAAGGCATGTGCTACCACTGCCTGGCTTGGTATTGTTTTCTTGAGACCAGGTATGTCACAACTCTTGGATGGAACTCACTAAGCAGTTTTAGACTGGCCCTAATAATCCCCAAGGATACATTTGTCTTTGTTTCCTCTGTGCTTGAATTATAGGCATTATCAAGGCTCTTGGAGCTGGAGTTTCAGGCAGCTGTGAACCATCTGACATGAGTCCCAAGCACTAAGCTTGGGTACTCTGGAAAAACAGCAAGCATTCTTAACCCCTAAGCCACCTCTCAGACTCAGAAATGTATTTAGGACGGTGAAGCTTCCTAAATTTTTCACAGCTATATTAATTCTTCAACCGAAGCAAATAAATCAGTATTTACTGCTCCAAAATGTGGGTACAATGTAAATGACTATACCCTAGAAAACTGAGACAGCTTAAAATTAAGACCACATTTACAGCTTAAAAGGACATATTTATAGACCTCCCTGCACAAAGAGGGGCTCTGCAACAGTTGCTGGGGCCTCTAGTTTGCATGGTCTAACTGGCTGGTGGAATCAGGCCTAGTGCTATTGCTGCTATAATGGATTTTCTAGAAGTAAAATTGTTTTAGAACAATATCTGGTAAAATAAATGCTACACATAAAAGCCATGGAAAATGTATATGTGTAAATAAATGGATTTTAAAGCTTGCATCAGTGAGAGAGACTGCATCAGTAAGGGTGTTCCCAAATTCTTTCTTCACCTTCCTAAGAAGTCATCCTTATCTGGATCTTCATCAAAGAGTTCAATCTCCAATTCTTGTCCAGGGTGTTCATAGACTAAAGCCTGAAAATTAACGGTTCGTAGTTACTGCAGGTTTACTACCACAGTCAAGTACTAAGTATGGTGATTATAACAAATATCACCATGTACTTCTCTCTAGCAGTCAGCAGTTCTAAAGGTGTACTTTCTTACTGTCAGACCACACATACTTCTTGATGACTGGGCCATTCTAAAACACTTGCCAACAGCAAGTCTGCTGGGCATGTTTCATGGTTACCTGATTTCCCTATCAATGGGCCCTGAAACAGGGTGGCAGTGTGCAATTACCACAGGCCTATCTAAGGCCTAAGGCCAAGTGAAGATGCAGGAAATAGCTCTAAGATCTGAAGTAGCTCCATCCAAATGCTTACCTTGAAAAACCACTAGCCACTTAGCCACTCAAAGAATATGGAACTGCCAAGGGGACAGAGAGCATAGGGTGACAAGAAAGGGGCATATGCACTACTATTCTCAAGAACAACAATGTTCTTTAAAAAACCTCAATTTTGGATCCAGCAATTTAAGGCTACATTTGATGCTGCACTTGAAGAACATTGGCCATAGTACTGTACTTAGTAGCCCAGGCCTCTGCAGGTAAAGAAATTCAGTGGAATGGCTATTAAAAGTAAGGCCGAACCTGGCTGGGTGTAGTGGTACACACCTCTAATCACAGCATGTTGGAGGCAGAAGCAGGAGGATCATGAGTTGCAGGACAGCCTGAAACACATGCAAATAACATCTCGAGGAAAGGAAATAAAATGTAGAGGAAAAAAATGAACATAAACAAAATAAAACAAAGCAAAAGGAAACAAATATAACAAAAACAAAGCCAATAACCATGCAGTTATCTATCCACTGAGATGTAAAAATGTCTAGATATTTAATGAAAAAATGTTTAAAACAGCATATTTTAATGCTTATATTTTAGCCATAGGTAATATTTTATAACCAGAAAAACTTATTTATATTAAGAAAATATATTGCCATTAATCATTGTGGCACCTTACATAACTAATGCTTAAAAATCCCTTGTGTTCACATTACATGTTTTTTTTTTTAATTAAAAAAGAAAGTACAAAATTTACTCAAAATGGGAAATTTAAAAAACTTAAAACAATGGTCCAAGTTAGCTACACTTCTGTGTGACAGATCTGGAATTAGATTTCTAGTGCCCTCACTCAGTTACTATATATGGTCCCCACAGCTTACCTCATATACCTCATTCCACTTTGGATTAAGGTTCTCTTTAATAATCTTACTCTGGAAGATTTGGTTGCCCACTCGAATAATTCCATAGGGGTCTGATTTTCCTTTGACGAGGCCTTTAAGGTAGGTGTCTTTTCCCTGAAGATCTTGAGCTTCAATAAAATGAATTCTTAGGACACCCTGAAAAGAGCAGCAAACTACTTAGACTATTTGCTATGAAGAATGAAAGACACAATTAGTGCATACCCCAGCAGGGACTGTGACAGTTCGATGGAAGACACACAGTGCATACCCCAGCAGGGACTGTGACAGTTCAATGGAAGACACACAGTGCATACCCCAGCAGGGACTGTGACAGTTCAGCTGGGACAAGTACTCAGTAAAGTATTAAGGGAAGACAGTATGTCATCCCACTAGAAAGTAGGACTGTTTATGGGTGAGGACTCCTCAGTAGAAATGCAGTGAGCTACACAGCTGCCTGCAGAGAGCCTTGAGAATTCTTGGTAGAGGGAACACTGACTGCAGAGGTCCCAGTGTAGCAAAATACTTATTCCCAGGAAGTCAATAACAACAGGGCCACAAGGCTCACCAAAAATCCTTACATTCTGGGACTAAGTAGGTAACAACTAACATGACAGGCTATATCAGAGCTGCTACTAAGCACTTCTTTTTAGCAACCGTGCCATTCAATTTTTAGACCAATTCTATGAAACACTATCATTAGGCCTACTTTGTAGAGAAGACACTGAAACTTTGAAATATGCAGTACTCATCAAAATTAAAAAGTTCTTCTCAAAAGTTGTCTTATTTATAGGAGAAAAATATTTACTCATTTCATTTATGACAAATAAAAGTTTGGTGGGATAATAATACTCTTCCTCCAAATGCTTAAAAAATTACAGGCTAACATTTCTGGCTTGTCAGGACAAGACAAACTTCTCTGAAGATGAATACACTTTAGTAGCTTCATATGGCTACAGCTAAGATGATGTGGCCACATCTTTTCCCAACATTGGTTTTAAGTTCAGAAAACAAAGGTAGTTGGATCCAAGCTGGCTCCAGTGCTTATTGTACTTAATAAACAAAAGAGACTTAGAAGAGTACCCCTTTTTTATATGTAGAGTATCAAATCTGTTAAATGTGAACAATATAAGTTTATCATCAAATTAAATGAAGTGTGTTTTCTTAAAAAAAAAATAAAAGGAATAGGCTAGGACATAGGTCCTGGGTTTAAGCCTCAGCATCAGAGAGAGGTTCAAAAACAAAGAACTAATATATATGCAGTGTGTATGTGTGTGTGTGTATACATGCATGTATGGTCATGCGTGTTTGTCAATTTTTGTATTGTTGAAATCTAAGTGAGAAAATAAGGGCATTAAGGCAACGCTATTTCCATTTCAGAAATAAAAATGGAAACAACACAGCCATTAAAATGGCACCACTTTACCTCCTGTTTTAGTACAACTAGAATGTATGCTTCTAGGATAGTGTGTATAGACAGAATGTATATGTATCAGTACTATTCTTTATTGCAGACAATCTGCAATACTACTATTTTCTTGACCTCTGTAGATCCACAACAAATGGCTGACAGTTAGAACTGAATCTCTAATGACAAGAGACAGGTCTCACTTTTGCCTACAGTGGTTCTGTCTACTCAAGGTGACTCGATAGACATATGACCCAGTTCTATGCTCCACATTTCATAGAAGCTGAAACTGAGGTCCAGCCATAAATACCTCCAAGTTCAAGAGTTCTGCTTTTTCTTTTTCATTCAGTACAGCTGTTATACAAGTGCCTCTTCTGTCACTGTGGTGGTCTGAGTAAGAATGGCTCCCATAGGTTCGCATATTTAAATGTTTAGGGAGTGGCACTATTTGAGAATTAAGAGGTATGGCCTTGTTGGAGGAAATGTGTCACTAGGGGTGGGCTTTGGGGTTTCAGAAGTCCAAACAAGCCTCGGTGGTTCTCTCTTCCAGCTGCCTACAGATCCAGATGTAGAACTCTAGGCTCCTCTCCAGCACCATGTCTGTCTGTGTGCCACCAAGCTCCCTGACATGCTGATAATGGACTAAACCTCTGACCTATAAGCAAGCCCCAATGAAGTTTTCTCCTTTATAACAGTTGCCATGGTCACGGTGTCTCTATACAGCAATACTAACTTCAATGACTAAGACCTTAAGTTACCTTATACCTTAAGAAATTCCAGAAATAATCACATCCCCATGACATATCAGAATTTTTATTGTATCAGCGCTCTCATTTCACTTGTTGAGAATGATTATATCTCCATAAAAACACATATAGCATATACCTTTGAGATGACTTTTGCTGGCTGTTACTGCTATCCTTATGACTTGTGACTGTATTTGTAGAACTGAGCCCTAGTGATTCCCTGAAGGGGGTGACTGGAGCGTAAGAGCTCCTGAAGTTTCTGGGCAACCTTAGGGTCAGAGGCTCCTGATATACCTCTGAGGGAGTGCAGGGCAGCTACCAATATATTAACACAAATGGCAACACAGCTGTTCAGAAAGACAAAAAAGTCTAAAGATTAACATACTGACTATGGTTAGGCCAGGCGGTGGTGAAACACTTTTAATCCCAAAATTTGGGAGGCAGAGGCAAGAGGATCTCTGTGAGTTTGAGGCCAGCTGGTCTACAAAGTGAGTTCCAGGATAGCCAGGGCGACACAGAGAAACCCTGTCTAAAAACAAAACAAACAACAAATAAAAACCAACCAAACAAAAACACCTTGTGCTTAAAAGGTCGTGGTAAGTATTTAATTACTAGTGAATACAAAAGCATGCTTACCTTTGGTATGGGAAACCGCAACTGCGCTATTTGAACTTCACTGACAAGAGGAACAGTGATTCGATTGGGAAGCACCAGATAGTTTGATATTATATCCAAAATGATAGTATCAGATAAACCACTGTTAGTTGAGAGACAAAGAACAATCATATGTATATGTGTGTGTGTATATATATATTTAAACATGTACAACCTTGATGGGAGTTCCCTAATTTCCCCAGATTAGTACTTAGAGGCAATATTTTAATGTTTCAGCTATACTGCTGTTGTAACTATGAAGCAGAATATTTTGTAATACAACATAAAATTCTAGCTCCATTTCATTATTTAATGAACAATCTTTCAAATATCCTTATATGACTTAAACACAGTTAAGTTACATTTCTTTACATCTGTTTAACATAAACATTTCAAATATATAAAAGCATAGAGAATAACACAGTAAACATTCACAAACCCATTTCATGTTTATGCATATATTATTTCTTTACTGTTGTATATTGTTTCAAATAAAGTAAAATAATTTACTTTTTTTCTTCATTCTGAATACTTCAATAATTTTGATCTCCTATAACACTGCATAACAAACTCAGTAATACAAATAAAAGACTATAGGAAAGCATTTTGTATCTATTTTTACCTGTTTTTTTAAGGTAGATGTGAGAATTAAACGATGCATATATGACAAGACTTTTGGAGACATATCCATGCAAGCTTCCTTACTCTAAAATTTTTTAACTAGAACCCTGAGTTTTAAAAAGAATGATGATTACTGCCAGCGCTGCCTAGTGTTAAGTTACTAGCAAATATACGCAAGTACACACGCAAACATGTCTTCTGTCATCATATTCACTTAAGCAAAAGTGATCCACATGTGGTAACAAGATATGGACCTTTCAGTTTAATAAAAGGACTCGGTCACACACAGTACCAATCTTCCTATCGGCATGCAGCAGGTCATCTTTGCTGTTAACACTTCTGAAGAGACGTAAAACGCTTGAGCTGCAGGTGCTGTGCGCCTGATCTTCTGTAAGGAGCTAGAGGACCCTACACAGCCAATGTCAACTCCTTCGTACCTTCAGCATTTCCTCTTAAAGTGATTGTTTTGTTTATACTGAAGTACCTGCTGAAACAGAGACCCCTTCCTAAATGAAGTTCTGAAGAATCTCACTCCTCACTGCTGGGATAAGGTGGCACTTGCCTTCTGCTGGCACTATGCTTAGAAGACAGTGACTCAGCAGTAACTGTGGCCAATATGCCAGGCAGGCTCACCTGCACCTTGTACTATTAGCTGTGGGCACTGCTCCCAGGCCCCTATGCAGCATCCATCCAACCGTCCACAACTTCTCATGCAGGCACTGGTTTCCAAGTCTGGCTTTCAGCACTGTTCCTGCTTGTACCACTGACTTCTGCCTCTCCTGACCCTGACCTTTGCCCTTTTCCATATTCCCTGTGTAGAATAAGCTCGTCACTGAAACCTAACAGGGATTTTACAGCATGACAACAAAAATAGTTTTCACAGTGAACTGATTCGGACATTATTTTTACTTTGTAATGACTCCAATTCTTTTTGTAGCCCATGAATAAAACATATATGCTTATCTTGCAAAGCCTGCATAAGAGTTGATTATTTCAGGCTCTGTTATTAAATAGTATCTTTTTTGAATATTTTTAACATAAGGCTTGCTCTATACTTGATATATGCAACAGAAAATCTTTTTAAGATAGGGTTCTCACAGAGGGAAAGCTTGCTTCAAATCTGCTATGTAGCCAAGGATGGCAATGAACTTCTGATCTTCCTGTCTCTACCTCCCAAGCACTGGGATTCCTGGCAGGTATGTACTACTATATCAGGCTTGATAGAAAATCTTTGTGTGATTTCCTATTACATAGTCCAATTTTATATTTTATTATATAAAATATGTATCATAGAGAATACTATATTTTATAAAACATATACAATTACATATAAATTATATATAGTATATCTAAATATGTCATCTTATTTTAGAAGGATATTTCTATATATTGCCACTATGCCATAGATAGCTTACTTTTAACAATGTATGCATATTTATCTCTGTATGTGTCATATATATAAGCATGTATTTGTGTGTGTGTGTATATGTGCATATTTGTGCATGTGCCTTCATGTGGTGAAAAGATGACAGCATTTGGTATTGTTCTTCAGATGCCTTCTATCTTGTTTTCTAAAGTGAGACCAATCACTAGGAACTAGGGTTGAAAGATTTAGACTAAGATAGTTGGCTAGAGAGCCCCAGTAATTTACCATCATCATATCCCTGTGCTAGAATTATGAGTACATGCGATCACACCTGGCTTTTTATACAGATGCTGGAGATCAAACTAAGGTTCTAATGCACAGCACGCACTCTGTCAACTCAACTATTTTCCCAAGTCCTTTAAGTATGTATTTTAGTGATATAATTCAATATATACTATAATATAGTTTATACTTACATATAAGATTTACACATTAATAGAAGATATTATAGAAAATAAATCTGCTTATATTACAACTGAGTAAGATGAAACTAGTTTTGTGTCCAAATGAAATGTGCATATCCACATGAATGTGTTTACTGTGATTGTGTATAGATCCTTGGTAAATAAAATGGTTTCAGACTGGCTGCAGTCTTGTGAGGGGCAGGGCATATCCTTCTATGCCACATGGCCATTTACAGAGGTCATACTATGTCATTTGCAGAGCAGAGAGATGATCAATTAGCCTTCTTATTTCAGTCTTCCTATGATGCTGAAGAAAGACAAGGTAGAAGAAGTGTTCCTTCATTAACCTTTGCAGATACCTGTTGCTTATAGTGGACTAACAAAATCCAGCAAGCACTTCTATTTCCAGAGAAAGTTCTCCCTTCATGTGGGATACAGCTACATCATTCATGAGTTGGGGGGAGGGGGCATGGTGTCCATGTAATTGAACATTCCTTGGCTTCTTCATAGGGCATATATAAAATTCAAACCTGGCTGTTAAAATCACAGGACCCACCCTGTCCAAGATAGGCAAACACATAAGGTAACCCTGGAGTTTCTTTTAGAATTAGCAGGAAAGGCTGCCGTGCAGAACAGGAGTGCACAGCTACTGCACACAGCAAGAATGTGTCTGAAGACAAGCTCAAGGGCTCACCTGCAGACTGTATGAACAGTGTGCATCATTTGGCATCAACACCTACCTGAGCCTAACATCCCACAAAGGCAGCTGCAGGTTAAGCTCTCTGGGAAAACCTGTGGGAATGCTATTCCCACCTACGTCCAAGCGCTAACAACAGTGGTCGGGTTAGTGCAGGCGTAGTGCCCACATCTCGGTTGAGTGACAGCACTCAATTTTAAAGGTGCTATTTACACACTGAACTATTATTATTTTGAAATTTATCATTTGGAGAGCTGGGTGGGTAGCTAGAGGTTTAATGTAGTTCAGCAAATCCTGAGTTTCAGCTGGTGCACGCCTTTAATCCCAGCACTCGGGAGACAGAGGTAGGTGGATCTCTGTGAGTTTGAGGCTAACCTGGTCCACACGAGCTAGTTCCAGGACAGCTAGGGCAGTTACACAGAGAAACCCTGTCTCAAAACCATTCCCAGCCCTGAAAAAAAAGTCCTGAGTTTAATCCCCAGAAAAAGATTTAAAAGTGTCAATTTAAATCAGTATTTTGTTTGTAATCAAGATTCTAATGAACTTATCAAGAAACCTTTCAAAGCTTTACTTTCTTATCCACAGATACCAGTACTTTTATTAACCTGGTAAACCATGGACATTTTACTTGTGACTTGTCTCAGATTATTAAAGCTGCTGTCTTTTTTAACTGAGAATGAAACAAAACTTGGTTTTAGCAGTCATTTCAGAGGCATAAACAAGTATACGGAAATAGGAAAAAGTAGTCTGAAATCAAAGTTATGGAATTGAATTTGTAAGCTATTTAAGGATAAAAATGCACAGATTATCAAAATAGCCACTAGAAATAAATGTAACTAATAACTAATAAGTCATGCATTTTAAACTTCAAACAAAATAATCAAAAGAACAAAAAGAAAGCTTTGTAGGACAGATTACACTTTGTCCTAATTGACCATATCAGGCACATGGACAGTGACTCATCTAACCCTCCCACAGGGGAATGTACACTTGTGACTCAGGTGCCTGTTACAGGACAATTTCCTTGTTTATTATTCATTAAGTTGTTACTGAAAGGAAGAGAGCTCCCACTGCTTTGGTTTAGAAACTTCACGTCTCGGTTCCAATGTGCCCCACTCTCTCAAGAATAAACGTGAGGAGAGGCAGAACAGAGCAGCCACTGCAGTCACATCGACAAGACTTACTTCAGTCCAGGGATGTCCAGGAGATTAGTCAATCCTGTCCAGTTAATCTCTAAAAGCTGTTTTTTAAAAAGGAGGAAAAGTATTAAACATCTGAAATATTTATTTCCAGGTATCACAGCAAATACAAACAGGTTTGTGTAAATGAAATAAGTATGACACACACCATCCCCAGGGTAATACATCAAAGACAGCTTTCTTTCACTCTACATGAACACCTGCCTCAGTTTTTACTTTTTGATAATGCCATAATTTTCTCTACTAAAAACAAATATAATTTGTTTGCCCTTCCTCCTATGGATGGATCCCGAAAATATTTTCCAATTTCTTCTTTATGATAAGTTAACATTCAGTGAATATTCTATGTTTTGTTAGTTTGTCTTTGTTATTTGTTGGTTTGTTTGAGACTGAATTCACTACATAGCCTTGGCTGACTTAGAACTTACTATGAAAACCAGGCTGGCCTTAGACTCACAGAGATTGGCTTGTCTCTGTCTCCCAAGTGCTGGGATTAAAGACATGCACTACCAAGCCCAGCATGAATATATATGCTCACTTAAAGGGAGAAGGATCTCCCTACCCCAGCAAAACATTCTGATCTTATTAGAAAACCTAGAATAGTAGGCATGGTGGCCCACGCCTTTAATCCCAGCACTGGGGAGATGGGAGGCGGGTGGATCTTTGATTCAAGGCCAACCTGGTCTACAGAGCAAGTTCCAGGACAGTCAGGACTCTCCATCCAGTTTTGATCTTCAAACCCCTTCCTTATATTACACATTATTTCATGCAGTAATCTGAAAACCACTCCCATTATCAGCTTTGACATCTTACTTATTTTACCAAAATAATAACTCAAAACAAAAAAAATTTCTCCTTCTAGTTGCAATGATTCATCAGTTCTTCAGCTTTCCCCCATATTCACTGCTATTCCTCAGCAAGACTGGCAAGAGTATAAGACATGTCCAAGGTTGGTTCAAGAGATTTATTATAAGCCGGGTGGTGGTGGCACACACCTTTAATTCCAGCACTCGGGAGGCAGAGTCAGATAGATATTTGTGAGTGCAAGGCCAGCCTGATCTACAGATCAAGTTTCAGGGCAGGCTCCAAAGCTGCTACACAGAGAAACCCTGTCTTGAAAAACAAACAAACAAAACAAAGAAATCTATTACAACATAAATGTGCTATATAAAAACACTTCCAGTGCAATGTGTTTTGAATCTTGGTTACTTTTGAGGTTGAAGAAGGAGACTTGCTTGAGTCTAAAGTTCAGAACCAGTCTAGGCAACAAAGCAACGCTGTCTCTCTCTTATTAATTTTGTAAATAAAATATCATTATAAATTATCTAAGAGCTGACTTGTTTTATTTTTGAAAGCATGACTCTGAACTAGAAGTGACGCTCAATGGTAGAGCATGTATGAGGACCCAGATGGGATCCCTAGCACCTGGGAAGCTAAGGGTTGTTTCCACTTAAGACAAGCCTGGCCTACAGAGTGAGTCTGATTCCAGTTTCAACTACACAGAGACCCTGTCTTCCCCTCCAAAAATGTACGCTTCTGTTTGAACAGACGTATGTGAATGTTACCAGATTATATTTAGCAGCTATGATTTAAGACTGTAAAGGCCCTAACATGGCACTAAAACACCAACCTGTTGTTAGTACTTAAGTGATATAAACACAACTGGAAAATACATCTCCATAAAAGAACATTTTAAATGCTATGTTTATCAAAACAACTCTGAGATTCCATCTTACACCTGTAAGAATGGCCAAGATCAAAATCACTGATGACAGCTTATGCTGGAGAGGTTGTGGGGAAAAGGGAACACTTCTGCATTGCTGGTGGGAATGCAAGCTGGTACAGCCCCTTTGGATGTCAGTGTGGTGATTTCTCTGAAAACTAGGAAACATCCTTCCTCAAGACTCAGTAATACCACTTTTGGGTATATATCCAAAGGATGCTCAATCCTGCCACAAGAACATGTGCTCAGCTATGTTCATAGCAGCATTGTTTGTCATAACCAGAACCTGGAAACAACCTAAATGCTCCTCGACTGAAGAATGGATAAGGAAAATGTGGTACATTTACACAATGGAGTACTACACAGACGAAAAAATAATGACATCTTGAATTTTGCAGGCATGAATAGAGCTAGAAAACATCATTTTGAGTGAGGTAACCCAGACACAGAAAGACAATTATCACATGTACTCACTTATAAGTGGTTTTTAAACATAAAGCAAAGAAAATAAGCCCACAAATCACAATCCCAGAGAACCTAGACAACAATGAGGACCCTATGAGAGACTTACATAGATCTAATCTACAGGGGTAGTAGAAAAAGACAAGATCTTCTGAGTAAATTGGGAGCATGGGGACCTTGGGAGAGGGTTTAAGGGGAGGGAGAGGCAGGGAGGGGAGCAGAGAAAAATGTAGAGCTCAATAAAAATCAATAAAAAAAGAAGTCAAATAAGAAATGGCTAAACGGATATCACCATTTGAGTCACAGCACCATGACAGCTGTGCTGTAGATCTGCCAGTCCATTTGTTTCTTGCCACTCACAATACAAAATGTGTACACACTGAAGTGATGATAACTGTATCTGCAAAACTTTCTACTAAACCAAGAGCCCATAGTAAATCTTGTATTACTCATACACTTCTTATTACTATATTAAGTTTAGTGACAGGAGCAGTTAGAGTCAAGGGGCAGTTATTGTGAAGAAATTTTAATACCTATACCACACATCTACGAGGAAGAGAAAGTTAAACCCTGAGAATTCAATGTGGAAATCTTTTGTTATTCTTCCTTTACTATGTATACCACATATTACTCTTGATACAAGCCTATGAGCATAGAAATATGGGAAAATGCAGCATACCTCTCTCTAAGAACAATTAGAAAATAAGCAGTAGTCTCCATGTTGAGAACACTTGTTCAATTTGATTCAGCTATAGAAATAATTGGTTTTATACTGTCATTGTTAATACATAAACTCATACTGCAAAAAAGCCACACGATTTCTAGAACTGTGTAAGTACTTCTGATTGTCCTAGTTCACTTAGCAAATGTGCGATTCACAGTATAGGAAAATTTATGAATGCAATAAAGTTGGTAATGTTCTAAGTTTAAACAAAAAAATAAATTAAAAAAATGCTTTGCTTATAGGCACCTAGAGAAAAGAAAATCTCTGAAGATAATCTACTAATAGTCTTAAAGAAGTCTTCCTACTTCCAAAAGATTAAATGGCATCAAAAGTCCCTGTTTTGCATAGTTCAGGACCATCAGGGCAGGCAGCATGCAGCATGCAGACAGGCATGGAGCAAGCTCGAGTAGTAGCTCAGAGTTTACACCCTGAACTACAGAGAAAGCTAAATGGGAATGGTGTGAGCTTTTGGAACCTCAAAATCCACCCTCAAATGGCACACCTCCTCCAACAAAGTCACACCTCCTAATCCTTCCTTCTACCAATCTGAGGAACCATTCAAATATATGAACCTATTAGGGTCATTCTCATTCAAATTACCAAAGTATGTGATAAAGATCAGTTGTGAAAGTGCCAGTGTTTGTGGGGATGAGTGAGACAAGTGTGAAATAAACAGGTCTATGTAACAGCATATGTGAGAAAAGGAACATGTGAGAAAGTGAGTGCATAAGGACACAGGGAAAAACTGCAGGAGGAATGCAAACATGGAAGCCTCTTGGAAAACATTCTTGGAAAGGCAACTAAAATGATTTGTTCCCGCCTGACCTCCCTAAATGCTGCAAGAGCTACTTCCGCTCCTTCAGCCAATAGCCTTTAAGATACCAGCCCACTGGGGCATGGTCTCTTTTGTTTTAAAAAGCAGCGGTAGTCTTGTGCTTGCTCTCTTGCTTCCGGCTTCCAGTTGTTAGACTTTGTTCCTGATTGCGCAGAGGGCTGTTGTCTGGGATGGTGATCTGTAAGTTTTTTCTCTTTAAATAAATAACCATTTTATTAATCACAATTCCAAACTGGTGTGGGATTGTTTTATGACTTATGCCTTCACCTAAAGACTGGTGTTAGGATAAGAGAACCAGGGCCTCTGGATGACTAAGATCTCAATTTCAGGAAACTAAGGCATAAGTAGAATGTGTTTCTAAACACAGGAAGTCATCTCTGAGATGTGGCAGAAGCACAACAGACAATGAGGTTCATGGTTATGAAAGAAAGCCATGTTTTACCCGGAACAACAAAATATGCACAATTTTATTAAAGCCATAGAGATGAGTCATCAAGACGGCTCAGAGTGTAAAGGCACTTGCTGCCAAGCACCATGACCTCAGTTCAACTCTTGGGACCTATGCAGGAGACAATTAAGTTGCCCTCTGATTTTGACATGTGTGCCATTGTGCACTCATATGCAGGTGCACACACACAGAAACACACACACACCAAATACCTGAAAAGTGCTTTGATTTATTATTTTGTTGTGTCACTATATAAACTTTTTCAAACTGCTACCACATGTGGAACATGGACTTTGGGGTAAACTAAATCTGTGTTCCCAGGCCAAGGCCATAGTTGACTCCAAAATAGAACTAGCTTTTATCCCCTTTAAGAGTTTTATTGTTTTGCATTGGCACAAACCGTAGAGAATATATGCTTTCAACACATCCAAAAACTACCTAGTGCGATTGAGTGCCCTGTACACGTCCAATAACAGAAAGGAGTCCTCTGGTTCTTCTAAATTATTATTTGGGATGTACTTTTATGGATGCATGAGCACATGTGCCTATGTGTGTAGGAGAGAGGTCAACATTATGTGCATTCCTGTATTGCTCTCCACTTGTAAGACAAGGTCTCTAACTGACACAGAGGTTACCAACTTTCTAGACCAGCTGGCCAGTAAGCTCTGGAAAAATTCCTGTCAGTCTCCCCAACTCCCAGCCCTGGGTTTTTAACACTGGTCCTGGGCATGTGGGATCAGGTCCTTATCCCAGTGGAGTACACAGCAAGTCCTACTAAGCCATCTTCCTAACCCTCCCCTTGGTTATCAGAACATTTATCCACACTTTCCTCCTTACTCTAGCATCACCGTAGTGTCAGAGCTTCACTAAAAGGCTAAGCCTATATTTAACTTTTTACTGTGTACCAGCCATTGTAATACATTTTTAACAGCATGGCTATCGTGACCTAGACTTAGTGTCGCTCATGTTACAGACAGGGAAGTGGGACTTAGAGAAATGGAATGGGCTGCTGTCACAGCAAGAAGACAAGGAGACCAGGCAAAGCCACCAACTGGTACCCACACTGCGCTGTTCCCTGTCCCCACAGCATCCCACCACTATTCCACATGGACTGTTCCCTTGACTTCAAACTTCATCGTGTCAAGAATGTTTAGGGTTCCCGCCACAATAAGAACCACATTATCAAAACTAATTAAACAATCAGCAAGCAGAAAAACATGTAAGTGTTTTATACAAATCTCTGGCACTAGTCTCTGAATCATTTGGGCAGTTAAAAAAAAAAGTAAAGCAAAAAAGCCCTTTTGGTTATATTTTTCACCAGGCTCAGGAAGAATTATTTGGCAGCTAACAGTAGTAAGTTCTCATATTTTCCAGTTGAAAGTAACTGAAAAAATTCCTTTCCCTCTAAAGCATGTTCAGTGGTTTTAGTCACCATATAAGGAAAAGGATGATTCTGATATTTCATCCTTCTGTTCTAGGCATTCAGAGGCCCTCTGGGAGTTAATACTGTAAGCTTTTTTAAGAAGTGACTTCATTGGTGGAAGAACCAAACCATGAGAGAGCACTGCTACGCTGTGAGGAAGACACAGACCTTGGTTTTGTTACTCCAGGTTTTGTTACTTTATATTAAGAATATTTCCAAAGACAGAAATATTAAAGTTTTTAGCAGTTTATTAAAGAACTTTTAAAATAGCCATAAATGAAATCAGTTCTTACATAAACTGGCTTTAAAAAAAACTGGTAGGAGAAAAAAAGATGTATTTTAAATCTGTGAACTTATTTCTCAAAAATTCAATAAGGTAAAAATGAACAGATTCCTTGATAGCTTTCTGAATTTTAATGAAAATGGCCTACTTAAACACATTAAAAATCAGAAAGTGAGAACAATAGTGCAGGAGGCAACAGATGCATTTTCATGCAGAAGAAGCAGTATCCATGTTAACACTTGATTTGGTCTAGCTAAATCTATGTTTTCAAAACCAAGTAATAATTTTCATTAAATCTTTTCAGCCAAATTATACACAATGACCCTTCCATCTTAAATTATGCATGATGTAAGCAGTACCTTCCCAGAAGACTTGCCAAGGATCATAGGCAGTGTCCCTCTTAGGAGGCAGCTCTCTGAGACTCCCTGAACAGTGGAGACACATGTGCCCTTCACTTTAGCACTAACTGCTCCTGCCATACAACTTTCAATACTACAGTGGCAACTTGTCTTAGAAGATAGACAGAAATCTTCTAGAAATAAATTAAGTAAAACGGCTTAAAATAGCCAGAGAAAGGAAAAGAATTAAAAAGTAAAAGACATGGTTAATATTTTCCCTCATTAGACATTCCATCTCTGTAGTTGGTGCACAGTAGGCAGTAGTGAGAAATGTGGTTAGGATGGGGAAGTTTGGGCTTTGAATGCAGGCCAAATGCTTACTTAGCACACAGAAAGCTCTGGGTTCAATTCCTAGCATTTAAAGAAAAGAAAAAGGCACTGAATATAGCACTAACCATAGGCTATAGGAGCTTGGGTAAGGAGAAAGAAGTCTGTCTGATAAGAGTAAGAAATAGCTTCCTTTTTGTTTTAGAGCATTTACAATACTAACAAAAGAAATACAGTCTAAAAATATGAAGTGACAGCATCATCTTTAGGCAAGAACTAGAAGACCAATCAAAAATTCCATTTACAAGAAGAACATACAAAGCTGTACCTCTAGTTCATCAAATACACCCCCCCTACACACCAAAAAAAAAAAAAAAGAAGAAAACACATTTGAAAGAAAGAGCACTTATCTTAGGAGGGGAGTCAGAGAGAGAAGTCTGTTCGGACTAACTGGGGTCTATGTCAGAGCTTCAGTACTTAATCTCTGGGTGACTCATACAGATAGACCTCTTAAGTTCAGTTCCAGGTCAGTAAATGGAAACAGTATCTAGCTTTACAAGTAGGAGGATTAAATAAGCAAATGCTATAAAATCATCCTTAGTGACAGGTCAAAGGTAGCTTCAACTTATTTAGTTAAAAATTTCTTTCCTCCACCCCACAGACATTTCTATACTCAGGGAAGACTATAAAGAGACCACACCCTGACTTAAGGCACAAAGAAGTGAAACACTGGTGGAAGAGTTAAGGACAGGATCTTGTTCCCTCACTTTATCCTTCTGTATATGCATGTTCCTGCCAAGAGAGGGAAGAGAAGCATGACATCATGAAATAACTGTACTTACTGGCTTCCTAAGGAAGAAGATGGACAGAGCTCCAACTAGAGGCATGTCTCCAATCAGGGGCTCCAGGATCACCCTCATGGTCCCATGAATCTGAACTCACATAGGAAATCACAAGTCAGGAAACATAATTCATCAAGGCCACTTGGTGACTGTTTAGCACATGGCTTGACACTTTACTCAGCTATAAGCACAAATACAAACTTACTTCAAAAACTTCATACTTAATAAAAACTCCATAGCTTCTTCTCTGAATATATCCTTAAAAACTCTAAAAATGAAAATTTGAAAAACTTACCTGAATACTTTTCACACCAGCTCTACAGAAGTATCGTTTAATCTCCAAATCAATCTCACAATTACCTACAAAACTAGCACAGAAAAATCCTTCATTACACACAGTGAGTGAAATTAATTATCCTCTTTGCTAGCTATTAAGATTAGGCATTGCAAAGCACATAACCAAACAGAATGGGTAAAGTAGCCATACTCATACGTTAGGCAAAACTGATTTAAAGATGTAGCCTATACTACAAGACTACTCCGCCACTCCAGGTTGAATGGATATATTGCTGCCAGGTTTCAACACGGCTATATCACCTGAGAGGAATACTGTCCATATGCTCTTGCTTTTGCTACACATAAAGGTCTTAATTAAATTTAGATATCCAACACATGGGAGGCTGAAGCTGGAGGACTATTGTGTAAGACCCTGTCTCAAAAAAAAACACACACACAAAACAAGGTAGATAAGGATATGCTTCAGTTGGTAGACTGATTGTCTAGCATGCAAAAGGCTGTGGCTTTTAATATCCAGCCTTACATAAATCAGGTATAAACATATGTTTGTAGCATGAGGGGCCTGCTAGTTGGGATTTCTGGCCTCCTACCAGGCCCCACAGCCAGCAAGTCCCAAAGAAATATCACACAGAGAGTCTGCGTTAGGTTATAAAACTGACTGGCCCATTAGCTCAGGCCTCCCATTAGCTATGGTAGCTTATATTAATCCATTATCCCTATCTATGTTAGCCACAAGGCTCAGTACATTTCTCAGCAGGGCAGGTCACATCCTGCTTCTTCAATGGTCCAGACAGGAATGCCTGGAGAGCTTCCTGCTTCTCAGAATTCTCCTGGTCTAATAGTCCCACCTCTACTTCCTGTCTGGTTGACCCACCTATACATCCTGGCTAATGGCCAATCAGCGTTTATTTAAATCATGATTGACAGAATACAGACAATTCTCCCGCACCATATGTTGGATTCTTAGCATTCAAAAGTATAAGCAGAATGACATCATTCTCAGATACACAGAGAGCTCAAATCCTATCTCGGAAAATAAAAGTTTTAAAAGCATGCAAACAGCCAGTTTCAAAGGAAAATATAAATAACAATGTGCAATCTCTGGAGTACTCCTCTCCCGCCCCCATAATTTTTGTATTAATTCTTTGTGAACTTCACACCATGCACCCCAACCCCATTCATTTCCCAGTCCTTCCATATCCGTGCTCCACCCTTGAAACCTCCTCCCAATAGAAGATTAAAAATGTCGAAGCTGTGGTATCTCAGGGTGAGTCACACCACATATCATTCTGTCCAAACAGCTTTACTTGTAACATTCATTGCAATGAGTCACCGGTCTGCGTCAAAGCCTCTGGCTTCTGCTACACTATCACTATGGGGTCCTCGCTGGGACTCCTCTCAGGCAGCCTACTGTTCTGAGTTATGGAGACCCTGCGACATTGGTTCCTAAGGACTGCCCCTTCAGGAGCTCCAGCAGCACACAGATGGTAGCTGGGCCAGTTCAAAGCCCTGGATATGGGCCTGGGTGGTAGCTGTCTTGGTCAGCCTGCCAGTTCTCCTGCCCTGCCCAGGCTAGGGACAGGACCAGCTCTCCAGCACTCACTCCACCAGGGCCAGCTCTCCTAAACTGCCCATGTGAGGGGTGGGGCCCGTAAGGCACTCCTTTGATGGAAGATGTTTTTATTTGTATAACAAAATCTTCATTTAAAACCCAACAAAGGTTTATTTTGCCAGCAGTAGATCTCACCAGCTTTCTTCTTGGTCACAAAGATCCTCACTCAGATGCTAAAAGGGCTTTATGACGTTGAAGGTTAGAAACAGCTTGTTAACATTTCACTTTCTCAGTGATTAGTTTCGAACAGAAACAGAAACAAATGGTTGCATACAATGACGGTGCAAAGCAGGCAGTTATTGCCAACATGAACATGAACACATCCCACATGGGATGGTGTGGGATTTGATCTGTCTTGGCTGGGGATACTACTGTTATGAAGAAACACCATGACCAAAAGCAAGTTGGGGAGGAAAGGATTTAGTTCACTCACAATTTTATACAACAGTTCATTCAAGGAATTGAGGGCAGGAACTTGGGGGCAGGAGCCACGCAGAGGCCATGGAGGGTGCTGCTCACCGGCAGGAGCCACGCAGAGGCCATGGAGGGTGCTGCTCACCGGCAGGCTTGCTTATTATTATTATTATAACCATTCCAGGAGTCACATGACCTACAGGCCTGCCCACAGCCTGATCCTATGGCAGGAGTCACTAGTTAGGAAAATTACCTACAGGCCTGCCCACAGCCTGATCCTATGGCAGGAGTCTCAACTGCGCTTCTCTCCTCACACATTACCCTAGTCTGTGTCAAGCTGACATAAAACTAGCCAGGACAACCCGTATCCTTGGTTCTTAAAAGTGCAGTTGGTATCAGCTGGGTGGTGGTGGAGCACACCTTTAATCACAGCACTCAGGAGGCAGAGGCAGGGGGATCTCTGTGAGTTCTAGATCAGTCTGGTCTACAGAGTGGGATCCGGGACAGCCAAGGCTACACAACACAGTGAAGCCCTGTCTCGAAAAACCAAACAAACAAATAAAATAAGAAGTATGGTATCATAAACCTGGGGAATTTGATGAATCAAATCAGGAAGGGTCTTAGCCCATAGTTCTCAACCTTCCTAATGCTGTGACAATACAGTTCCACATTTTGTGATGACCTCCAACCATAAAATTGTTTTTGTTGCTACTTCATAACTGTAATGTTGCTACTTAGCAGTATCTCTCAGTTCCTAAGCCCATCGGACACATGTTTTCCACTGGCAGCAAACCAGAGGTTGAGAACCACTGGTCTAATCACTTGAGCAAAATTCTTCTAATATACATTATATACAGATTCCTCACACCGAGGAATATTCTCTACTCGTTGCCAAATTTACCAGTAACCAGCCTTAAAACTATCAAAATTTCCTTATTAAACCAACAGAAAACCTAGCACATGTTCTCTTTATTTCCTGATTCTTTTCAGCTTTCCCTCTCTCTTGCTGCCAATGTAGCTAAGGTCTTTACCTAAAACATATAAAACGCCAGAGTACATAAGCTGCTAAAGCTGCATTTCATTCAAAGAACCACTAAAATAATCTGTTTAATGCTAGAACAGTGAACGAGCAAAAGGTTTCTATCCCATGAAGCTTATCATAAGGTTTCTATCCCATGAAGCTTATCATTTGCCCCAGGGACAGATCTTGTGGGATACAGCTTAACCTCACACAGAGGTGGATGACCATAGAGCTCATACCCAGGTCTGTTAGCCATGCCAACTCTTTTATTCCACTGATGATGATGGTATTTGCACAAGCATCAAATATTTTAAAGACGAAGATTTTCCAGTATCAAAGATATTCATCGCTCCTTTTTTTTTTAAAAGATAATTATCGAGGTATATTTTGGGGTTAAGCCCATTAAACCTCTCAGGGTTCAGAGTAGGACATCTATAGCAAGCAAAAACTAGCTGGGGAAAGGGACCTAGGGGTAGGACAAACCGACTCAAGCACGCTCCTCCTGCTTGTTTCTTCATTCCTTGGGTGAGGAAGAAAAAGGGGTTGTTCTCCACAAGTCTTTCAGTTTATATAAACACAGACAAATTAACAATTCCATAGGCGGTGACAATAGTATCAAACATGTATTTCATAGAATCACAAAAACCGGTGGATCTGGCAAGGAGGCACCTTGTGTCTCAGAGGGGGCATGGCTGTGGAGCTCCCTGGCAGATATCGGGAGGATTAAGAATGGGACTTTATGCCGCAAGTAAATCCAGCGTGAGTTTTGCATATTTTATTTTCTAGAGTATATGAAGTTAAATGTTTGCAGTACAAGTTTGTATAAAAGTACATGGAATGTCAAAATTTACTATTTTTACCAAAAGTGTATTATTTGGGGGTTAAATCTTTAGAGTGCTCTTCTTAGAAGTTGGAGCAACTCTGAAGTACCAGACAGATCAGTACTCTCCATATTTATGTTTATTGGCCATCGCCAACAGGAAAAGCTATTTTTAATGTGTCATTGGGCTACATGGGAGTTCTAGGAAAGGAATGTACCAATTCAGAACCTTGTTTTTCCCTTTTCTTAAAATGAGAGGTTTACAATTTTATTCATCTCATAAAACAAAATAAAAAAGCAGAATATAGACTAGAAAAAAAAGAATGGGACTTTAAATCACTACAGAATTCTAAGAAGTTTTTGTGGACTAACTACATTTCTTAAGTGTAGAAGTTTATGATTAATTGTAGAAAAATGCAGCAGCACTGTTGCATTTTCTGAGCATTTCGGCTTTCTTCCCTTGTGGCTGGGAACACAGCCTTGGTAGCCCTAGTAACCCGAGGGCTTGAGAGGAAGGCAAGGTGCTTGATTTGTCTTAGCACCTAGCTGGGTGAATTAAAAAAAGGGTTTCTTTGGAGGCTTTGCTTTTGACTCCAGCAGGGTGCCCAAGTGAGAATTATTCTCTCTGAGGCTGGTTTAGAGACTTGGGTTTTTTCCTATATCTCTAGGGGTAAGGGTATAAAGAGTTAATCTCCTGGGCTATGATCTTACTGAAATGAAGGTGAAGGAAGTATAGAATATTAGCAGTTTGCCAGGAGATTACACTTTCCTGCATCTGCTGTTAGAGCAGACATACCTCTCTGTACTCAATGCCTCCTATTTGGGGCTCCTTTCTTGTCAATGAGCCCTGTCAATAAAGTTGTGGGGGACTAGTTTTATGTAGATTTGGCTATGAGAATAAAGGTTTGGCTGAGTGAATGCTTTCACACCAAGGCTTCATGGTGTAGGGAGAGGTATCCAGCAGCCTTACAGGAAAGGTCAGGTTTATACACTGCTGGGATAGTATAGAAGGGGAAAACGTCATAATTTCACAAGATTTCTACAGAATTGACAGTGACTTATCCAAACGACAGGTGCTTCCGCAGCTCTGCAAAATGGGTCCTCCACAACATCATATTTTTGTGGATTTTTCTAATAGATCTGTCAGTTGTATATTTACTGTATAATATAGATAACTGATACAAAGTCTATACAATTATTAATTAATATACTCTGGAAACTCGCAAATTATTAAAAAATTATCCTTAGTCTAGGCTCAAAAAAGGGGATTCAACTGCTAATAACCATCTGCCTTGTTTATTCTGAAAATCTTTCACTGACGCCCAAGGCTCACTGATTAAGGCTAGCGTGGCTGGCCACAGCATAAGAGATCCTCTTGTCTCTGTTTCCTTGATCCTGGGATTACAAATGAACCACCATGCTTGTTTCCTTAGTGGGTTTTAGGGACTGAAAAAAGGAACCATTTGGTCAATGGAGCTGTCTATTGAACCTATTACAAGTGAAATTGTCCTTATTTTCATTTAGTATTTTTTTCATTATTAATGTACAGAAATGCTACGAATTTAACTGCATTTTGCTACCTGGCTAAACTCATTTTAGCTTTAAGGGATTATTTTTAAATTCTATTTGTTGAGACAGGGTCTCTGTGGTAGTTTGAATGTAACCGGCATCATATTCTCATAGGGAATAGCACTATTAGGAAGTGTGGCTTTGTTGGAGTAGGCGTGGCTCTATTAGAAGAAGTGTGCCACTGCGGGGGCGGGTTTTAAGGTTTCCTATGATCATGATACCACCCAGTGTCTTGGTCTACTTTCTGTTGCCTGCAAGACATACAATGACTAGCTACTACCCCAACATCATGACTGCCTGCATGCCTCCATGTTCCCCGTCATGATGGTCATGGGCTGAACCTCGGAACTCTGAGCCACACCAATGAAATGCTTTTCTTTATAAGAGTTACTGTTGCTGGTCATGGTGTCTCGTCACAGCAATAAAAACCCTAAGACCGTCTCACTATGCAGCCCTGGCTGGCTAAGAAAGTGAATGTAGGCCAGTCTGCTCCCAAAGAGCTGGGATTGAATGCGTATGCCATCACAATTGATTTTAAAACTTTTTGTGGAATTTTTTTCTGTAAGATCTCATCATGTGTAAATACTGCTTTTCAATTTGGATGCCTTTTATTTCGTTGTATTGTCTAACTCTCTAGGTTGAATTTTTTTTTAATCATTAAAGAATACTAAATTTCATTAAATCCATCTTCTGTATCAACTGAGATAACTATGAAGGTATCTCACCACACCAGTTCCTTCTTAAAATCAAGCGGTGTGTTTTACAGATTGGTTTTCATATCCTGAATCACATTTGCATTCTGGGAATAAATTCTGCTTGTTGATGGTATATAACCTATGCTACTAGATTCAATTTACTAGTATTTTGTCAAGGATTTTTTATATTAAGGTTCATAAGGATTATTTTTTAGATTATAGTTTCATATAGAGCATTTGATTTATTTTATTCAGTACATTTTTAGAAATTTATTTTATTTTATGTGTATGGGGTATTTTGCCTACATGTACGTCTGTGTACCATGGTGTGCGCCTGGTGCCCATGAAGGCCAAGAGAGGGCACTGGATTCCCTGGAACTGGAATTACAGATGTGATCTGCTATGTGGGTGCTGGGAATCAAACCCAGGCTGTCTGGAAGAGTAGCAAGTGCTCTTAATTACTGAGACATCTTTCCAGGCCCGTTATATTTAATATATTTAATGAATGACAGTTACCTAGATTATAAGGAATTCAAAGATTAACATTTAGAAGAATTTGGTCAAATTCCAATGAAAAGCAGATAAGAAATTCATATTATATCCTCCATCTTATACATACAACTAAGTGAACACTATGTGTCAGTAGCCATGACAAAATATAACACAAATAAAAACTTACCTAATCTGAAGGTCCAGAATAATTTGTCTTTTGTCTACATTTTCAGTATAAACCTTAACACCATTGACTCTAAGGGGCTGAAACAATAAATACTTTAATTTAAAACACAGAAAGGTTTAAAAGGAAACGAACTTACAATACAGCATAGATAAGATAAGAACAAGTTTAGCATCAGACTGCAAGTATAATTCTGGTTTACAGCACACTGTTTAACTCTGACAATTTATTTAACTTGTATTCCTCAGCTTTCTCATCTGTAAGATATAAATAACATGACAACTATGTGAGATTACTGTGAAGGTAAATGGCATAATGAACAGAAGTGCATCGCAGGGCACATAGTAGTAAGTACCCAATAAACACAGGTACTACTGTTGTTGTTAGCGCATGTAATAAATACATTTGCGGGGCTGGAGAGATGGCTCAGAGGTTAAGAGCACTGGTTGCTCTTCCAGAGGTCCTGAGTTCAATTCCCAGCAATCACATGGTGGCTCACAACCATCTATAATGGGATCCTGTGCCGTCTTCTGGCCTGAAGGCATACATGCAGGCGGAACACTGTATACTTAATAAATAAATAAAATCTTTAAATAAAAAATTCATTTGCTTTTACTTTGAAGCCCCTTTTAGCCTCATCTCTTTCAGTTTAATCTGATCCTCTTCTTCTACTCTATCTTTATTAATATTTCCCATTACTTTTAATTTATGTTTTATAAGTTTTCACTTTAAAATTTCACAAAAATTGAGCTTTTCAGTAGATAAAAAAAAGACATAATATAGTTGAGTGTCGTAGTGCAGGCCAATAATCACAACATTTAAGAAGCTGTAACATGGGATTGCCAGTTCAAGGCAGTCTGAAAAATAATAGAATGAGAAAAGAAAAATGAATAATACTTAATATATAATACAGATCATTGACTATGCAATCACAAAAGACAAATCATTTCTTTTTTGTTGTTGTTGTCATTTTCTTTTGTTTGAGACAGGGTTTCTTTGTGTAGCTTTGGAGCCTGTCTTGGAACTCCCTCTGTACACCAAGTGGGCCTTAAACTCACAGAGATCTGCCTGCCTCTACCTCCTGAGTACTGGGATAAAGCTGTGCACCACACTGTCTGGCTGTATTTCTTTTCTTTTAATACTTATTTCTACTCTTCAACTGGACCTTGGGAGCTCAGTCCAGTGCTCCAATGTGGGTCTCTGTCTCTATCTCCATCCATCGCTGGACGAAGGTTCTATGCTGATATTCAAGATTTTCATCAGTGTGGCTATGGGATAAGGCCAGTTCAGGCACCTTCTCTTCTACTGCCCAAGGACCTAGCTGGGAACATCCTCTTGGACACCTGGGAACCCCTCTAGAGCCAAGTCTCTTGCCAACCTTAATTATTAATTAACACATCTTCTTCCCTGCTCCTATATCCACCCTTCCTCCATCTCAACAATCCCACTCCCCCAAGCTCTCCCCAATCTTCCCCTTCTCCCTTCTCTCTCCCCATCTCCCCTTCCCACCCCACCCCACCCCCACCCCCAGTTGAAGAGCAGAAAGAGGGAGAAGATGAACAAGGAAGTCAGGGGTTCGTCCACCCACTGAGACGATGTGACTGATCTAAGAGGAGCTCACCAAGGCCAGCTGGACTGGGACTGAATGAGCATGTCATCAAACCGGACTCTCTGAATGTGGCTGACAATGGGGGCTGACTGAGAAGCCAATGATAATGGCACTGGGATTTGATTCTACTGCATGTACTGGCTTTTTGGGATCCTAGTCTGTTTGGATCCATACCTTCCTAGGCCTGGATGGAGGGGGGAGGGCCTTGGACTTCCCACAGGGCAGGGTACCCTGCCCTCTCTCAGGACTGGAGGGGGAGGGGGGAGGGGAAGAGGGGGAGTGGGAAGGAAATGGGAGGAGGTGGAAATTTTGAATGGTATTATTTATAAAGCAAAAAAAAAATTTGAAAAAGACTTATTTCTATTTATCTGTATGCTGAGGCCAAAGAAAGTGTCAAATCTCCTGAGCTGAAGTCATAAGTGAGGATTTGTGGGTGATAGGAATCAAACTTAGATCCTCAGCAAGAGATCTGAACCACTGAAACATCTCCCTGGCTTACAGTTTGTATTTAAAAGACCAGTCTGTGCTTCATAGTAAGGCTGTCTCAAAAAGCCAAAGTATAGACCTACCCCTCACAGACCCCCGGGGTGGGGAGAGGAGGGGGATGAACAGTAGTGGGAAAAGGATAAGGGAAGGTGATGGGGTATGACTATGGTACAATACACTGCATAAAATATAATACAAACATGAAATTGTCATATATATAAACGCAAAAATCCTCAGTATTTTCTCAAAATAATTGTTAGAATTTAAAACTTAATCATAAAATTTTCTACAATAAATATTCATCAAGAAATTATTTCTCATCTACTTTTTAGAAAATGCTGAAAATTTTAAAAATTTAGATAAAATCAAATTCATGATTTATATAGAAAAATATTTGTTATGGGAACATGGGGTTCATGGGAGAGGGCAGAAGGGGAGGAGGGAGGAAGAGAGGGGCGCAGAGAGAAATATATAGCTAATAAAAATAAAGAGAAAAAAGAACAATATTTATTAAATAATATACAACTAAAACTTTGTACAAATATTAATGATATACTACATATGAAATCTGGAGAGGCAAAAATCATAAGCAAACTGATATTTGTTTTCTATGTATAGAGGTTTTGTCTGCATGTGTGTCTTTGTACTGCTGGCTGTCCTGGAACTTGCTCTGTAGACCAGGCTGCCTTTGAACTCACAGAGATCCGCCTTCTAAGTGCTGGGATTAAAGGTGTGTGGCCCCCAACTTTATCAATATTTAGATTGATATTTATTAAAGCTAGTACCCCTTATTTGTCAGAAAAAAAAGGTCAAAAACCAGGCTGGAAAAATGACTCAGGGTATAAGAGCACTTGTTGATTTTCCAGAGGGCTTGAATTTGGTTCCCAACACCCACATCACGCAGCTGTAGAAATGCCTGTACCTCCATCTCCAGAGGATCTGATACCATCTTCTGGCCTCCATGAATGTATGTATGGCATATTCTCACACAGGTACACATATACACACATAAACAAAAATAAAAATTAATTTAAAAAGTAAACAAAAACAGCAAAATATAAAGAGCAGCACAGTGAGAGCGAGGCAACAAGCAGGAAAAGCCAGAGCCTGCCACTGGGACTTGCAGACTTCCCAGTCCTCTTCAGGAACAGCTTCCCCAGGGCCTGTACAGTGCTACACTGCTGCTGTGCGGTCACAGCAGTCCCACTGTGTACTTGAGAAAGGGCACTAAGAATGGAGGAACTGACCTGCTGACCCACGTCCACTTTTGTGAAGCTGAAGGTGCTGAGGTGGGCATTTGCTCCCCGCACAGCTGGTTCTATAGTTTCTCGAAAGAGCTTCTCTATAAATTGACAAATAAAGGGCCACATGTGCTTTACAGTCTAGAAGGAAAAGAAACTCACGTTAAATAATTGCTATGATAAATACGTAATTTATTTGAGTCACTACGAAAAATTATACTCATGTCGCCTATCAGAAACTGGCTTTGAAAACTACAACAAAAGGAAGAGGCCGTCCTGTCAAATGTGTTCTAAGTGCTAAGCATTTATTTCAACAATAAACTACTGATTAGACAACATACGACTGGAATTAGTTCTTTTAGTTAGCTATTCTGTTTAAACATGCGTACATATCTAGTAATCACTAAAAGTTCCATGACTTCAACTGTCTGTGGGAAGACTTATGCTATGGCCAGGTGGTGGTGGCACAAGCCTTTAATCCCCAACACTCAGAAGGCAGAAGTATACTGATCTCTGAGAATGAGGCCAGCCTGGTCTACAAAGTGAGTTCCAGGACTGCCAGGGCTACACAGAGAAACTCTGTCTCAAAAACAAATACCAAAACCAAAACCAGAAACTTAACTCATAGCTCTTAGGCTGGGAGGGTAGTTCAGTGGCTCATTTGCTTCTTTTGGGTGAGGCCCTTGGTTTGATCTCAGCACCATAACAAAACTAAACCAAAACCAACAAAAAACTGTGTGTGGACCTCAGTAACCACTCCTGCATTTAATAACCACAAATTAACTTGTGCTATAGGTGATTCCTGTCTAGACTAATGTCACTATATTGCCTTAGAGATGCTCAAAATACCAGGCAACAGAGACTCAGCCTAAAGCTTGCTGAAACAGAAACATACATTAAAAGGTGTTATAGGTGGGTAGTTTCTTGGGCGTTATTTTTTCTTTTTATAATATTTCTAGAATGTCTGCTTGTGATTTCTATAAAGCAGATGTTAGCAGCCTCTATTTAAGGATGCAGACACAAAGCCAGATGGCAATGCCATGCAAGTGCATGCATAAATCTTCTTAGGTCAGTGACACAGCTCTTGTTCTTCCCAAGGGAAATTCACATACTACTTGCAACAGTCCTCTGGGTAGCAGGAGCCTGCACACTGTAGTCTGAACTTCAACACTACCAACACTGACATTCCCAAACATGGGAAGATAGTCTCTGGCTCTCTAATTCCCAATGAATATTTGGAGTATGCTAATCTTACCTTATTTAGCCATTCTGCTCTTTCGGTGTCTGGAAAATGAACCTGAGAGAGAAAAACACACATGACTTAATGACTCCTGATAATCACACACACAAAAAAATCCATAGGTTATGTAAAAATCTTACAGTCCTATGTTTATATAATGCCTCTTTAAAACACTTTGCTCTAATGCTTTCTAACACGGCCTCAGAAAAGGGAAGTTGATATGCATGGTACCTTACTTGCCACGTTCTAAGAACTTGGACGGAAAGGGTTTGGGATCCACAAATACCACAAGAGCCTTCATTGCCTCCCACCACCCAAGTGAGTATTCCCTGGCATATGAAACATCAAAGTACAAAAAGAGCCCTTCTTGCCTTTTAAAAACAATATTATCATTGCCACCATTCTGCTAGAAATCTAGACTCAGACTTCAAAATCCATCTCTTCTTGTTGCATTCACTTTTGAGCCCTAGCCAGATGACTTCTATATGCAAGGGCCATCTGCACCAGTTTCCTGCCCTCTCCCAAGTGCACACTGTGATCATAGTTCTCCACAGGTAGAGCCTACATACTGGAAAAGAGATTGAAATGCAAAGAGAAACCTACTTAAAAAGTAAGTGAAGAACGTATTGTTGCAGCTAAAATAAAACATCTTTGCAAAGGAATCTAGTGTTGTTTTTGGCCACAAGGGAGCTTTCAAAAGAAGAGCACACAGGCTGCACATAGTTTTGATTTGGTGGTACAGTGGATCATAGGAGACTTTGTACTGGTGACTGAGAAGGTCTGATGCACAGAACGTTTCTGAGTCACAAAGAATCCAGTCCAGTCATGCTGTCCTCTGGCTGAAAGAAGTGGAACCAATGTAGCTAAGTAGGATGCAGTCTCAAGAGGGTGGGGGGAGGGTATGGTTTCCAAGGTTTCTAGACCCCACTCTACTTCTCAAGTTTGATTATGAGAACAAACAACAGAGATGGGGCCTAGCAGGAGCCAATCCCTGGACATAGCATAGGTCATTGTCAAGCCATGGACCACAGACTGCTTATATTGGCTTTCAGAAGTACTGAGTGACTGACTCCTCCTCTGGGTTCTTAGCAAGAGGAAAACAAGCAGGGGTAGTAACAGTATTATGGATTCCCTCTGTGTCTATAAACAAGACTAAGCAGGCCTTATTTACCTTGAACCACATAATATGAAGAATATAATTTGATTGAACCACGAGACAGGCTAGAGTGAATGGAAATAGTCATTTCTAAATTAGGTAAGTATAAATTCTTCAGCGTGTGGTAGTGCAAACATCTTCCAAAACTGGAACAATGACTTAGAAGTTAGGGAAGACAATGTTCAACAAGGCCAGTAGATGCTGTGCTCTGTCGTTGCTGAGGGATAAACTTTAGCCCAAGTTGAATGAGTGTACAAGAAAAGGCTGTACTTGTCCAGGGAACAGGAAGAAATTTGATGGTAAAAGTGAGGGGAGTGGACAGGCTTGTTAGAATTATAAAATTAGGTCACAAAATTAATTCGTTTGCAATCAGTACTTTGCCATTTCTTTATACTACTTTGAAGTAGTTTAGCTCAGTAAAAGTCTGATCAGGGTGCACAGAGATGACCAACAGGTGAGTGATCACCTCCCCAGCTGAACAGCCCAGTCTCTAAGCCCTAGTTCCAAGGGCAAAACCATGGGCCCCACCCCCACCTGCCTCAGATTCACTAGCCAGCCAGCAGGCACCTACCTGCAGGTAGGCTATTCCAACAAAAATCGGACTCTGTAATCTACAAGTTCCACTCAGCCCCCAAACCCACCCATCCCCTTGCGACCTCAGAGGATCTTTGATGTACAGACTGCTACTACACAGAATGGACCAAGAGGTGAATGACCAGCTCCCAACAAGGACACCCCAGTCTCTAGATTCTAGGTCTCTGAGTAAAACCCCAGGCCCCCTCCCTACCTGTCACAGCTTCACTAGCCAGTCAGCAGGCAAGTCCCCTGCAGATGGGCTGCTTCAACCCTGCCCCTCATCTATGAGACCCAGTATCTAGAAATTCCACTCCACCCCAAAACCCACGCATTCCCCTCAACCTCAGAGGATCTGAGGCACAGACTGCAACTGCACAGAGTAGGCCAAGAATGGCTTCCTAGGACATAGACAGCAACTGTAAAAATTAGTTCAAGAAGGGATCCCTGAGACACAGACACCTA
The DNA here is from genome assembly GCA_004026605.1 of Ondatra zibethicus. NCBI lineage: Eukaryota > Metazoa > Chordata > Mammalia > Rodentia > Cricetidae > Ondatra > Ondatra zibethicus. The sequence continues at coordinate 40,772 of PVIU01004821.1, read as the reverse complement.
CTGCAAGGATTGGACCAAGAGGCAAAGACACTGCTGACACCAATCAGAGGAAAAGATGGCTAGGCACCAAAGCAAGAATACGTTCAATAACCTAAAAAGCAACATGGTAACACCAGAACCCAGTGATCATACAACAGGAATACCTGAACATCCTAACCCAAAAGAAGCAGAAGAAAATAACCTTAAATATAACTTTGTGAAGAGGAAATGAAAAATTCCCTTAAAGAAATGGAGGAAAGACAAAAAAAAAAAAAAAAACTGGACGAAATCAGTAAGTCCCTTAAAAATACCCAAGTAAACAATCAAACTGGTGAAGCAAACAGTTCAAGATTTGAAAATTTAAATAAAGGCAATAAAGAAAACACAAACAAAGGGAATTCTGGAAATGGAAAATCTGGGCAAATGAACAGGAAATACAGATGCAAGCATAACCAACAGATCACAAGAGATGGAAGTGAGGATCTCAGGCATTGAAGAAACAATAGAGGAAGTAGATTCATAGGTCAAAGAATACATTAAATCCAACAAATTCCTACCACAAACATCCAGGAAATCTGGGACACCATGAAAAGACCAAACCTAAGAATAACAGGGATAGAGGAAGAAGAACTCCATCTCAAAGGCAGAGAAAATATATTCAAGAAACTCAGAAAAAAACTTTCCGAGCCTAAAAAAGGATATGACTACCAAAGTCCCCTCGCCAAAACATTAAACATACAGAATAAACAAAGAATATTAAAAGCTGTAAAGTTATTTAAATGCCATATTCTACAGATCCTTGAAGCGGTTGAAGATTACCTATCTAGACAGAATACAATCTCTATGTATCTAAAGAACATAATAGATCTGACTGTATGTACAACAAACATGAACAACTATTGACCTATAATATTTAATACCTGTATAACTTAAAGACTAAAACTTCATGTCAGAATATTCAATAACCTGTAAACAAATGTGAAACAAATGAGGACAATGACCTCAAAATGTAAATAATGTATAAGTATCTTGATCAGAGGTAGAAGTAATATATAATACAATATGAAAATATATCCTAAAAGTTGTATCAATATACAAAATAACTTAAACAGAGGTAGAAACATGCATATATACAATCTGACAGAATAACTTTGCATAAGTATACAAATAACATAAACAAAAATAAATATAATTCAAACTTGTATCAATATAAAAAACTATACCAATGTAAATTATCCATAAATAATAGCTCACGAGTATTCACTCTATTACCCACTACTATTATCCCTTTTATTTTGAACAAACATAGTTTTCACCCCAACCCTCTATCTAGTACAAGCAATAATCAACAACCCCTAAACAGTGCTTCCAATCCTAAGGACAAACTTTTTTTGGGATGGGGACATCATCCTCTTTTTTGCTTCCCCCTGTCATGGGGGTAATGTTCTCTTAATGAGTTGGTGCTAACAACACGGCCCACAGCTGGGAAGCTGCTGTTTCAAAACCTTGCGGCTGCTACCGCTGAATCAGTAAGACCTCTCTCAAAGGAGTTACGGCACGCCGCCAGCAAACAGCAAAAAGCTGTGTTAAACTCTGGGTTTTTTTGGGGGGGGGTCTAGAATTCCTTTTCAAGCTCTCTCAGGTTATATGTGGGTTTAGTTGGCTACATAGGTGTCAAATGAAAATGGAAATCACAAAATAATCCCACACCAGTTCAGAATTATGAATAAAAGGGTTATTTATTTAAAGGAAAAACTTACAGATCAATGTCCTAGACAACAGTCCTCTGGGTGAACAGGAACAGAGTCTAGCAGCTGGAAGCAGGAGCCAGAAGCAAGAGAGCAGGTACACGCTTACCACTGCTTTTACACTATAAGAGACACGCCCAAGTGGGCTGGTATTTTAAAGGCTATTGGCTGAAGGAGCAGAATGTGCTCCCACTGCAAACATATAAAGGCAGAACTAACAGAATCACAACCAACCTCTCAACCTCTCAATGGAAACCTGGAAAGCAAAATGGTCCTGGACAGATGTGCTGCAGACACTGAGAGACCATGGGTGCAAGCCCAGACTAGCATACCCAGGCAAGCTCTCAAATCCAGACTGGCATACCCAGGCAAGCTCTCAAGCCCAGACTAGCATACCCAGGCAGGCTCTCAAGCCCAGACTAGCATACCCAGCACAGCTCTCAAGCTCTCACCAATGACAGAGAAAACGAGATATTCTAAGAGATTTACCTACCTACAAACCCAGCCCTACAGAAAGTACTAGAAGTAAACTCCAATCCAAAGAAGCTAGCTGCATCCCCAAAACCCCCACAAGCAACAGATAATCTCATACCAGCAAACCCCAAGTAATGGAAACACACAAATACTATTGCCAAAAATAACAGGAATTAACAATCATTGGTCATTACTATCTGTTACTATCAAAGGACTCAATTTACTCATACAAAGACACAAGCTAACATAATGGATACAGAAACAGGATCCATCCTTCTGCTGCATAAAAGAAACACACCTCAACCTCAAAGACAAACATCAACTCAGGGTAAAGGGTTGGGAAAAGATTTTCCAATCAAATGGACCTAAGAAATAAGAGGATGTAGCTATCCTAATATCAAACAAAATAGACTTCAAACTAACATCAATCAAAAGAGATGGAGAAGGTCACTTCATACTCATCACAGGAAAAATTCATCAAGACGAAGTCTCAATGCTGAATATCGATGCCCCAAATACAAGAGCACCCACATATGTAAAAGCAACATTACTAAAGCTTAAATCACACATCAAATACTACACACTAATAGTGGGAGACTTCAACACCTCACTCTCACCAACAGAAGGACAGCCAGACAGAAACTTAACAAAGAAGTAAGAGAACTAACAGATGTCATGACTCAAAGGGACTTAACAGACATCTATAGAAAATTTCATCCAAACATAAAAGTATATATTTTCTTCCTAGCACCTCAGAGAAACTTCTCTAAAATTGACCACATACTCGGTAACAAAGCAAATCTCAACAGATAAAAAATATTGAAATAACCCCTATATCTTATCGTACTTTAAACAAGGCTTAAAGTCAGAATTCAACAACACCACTAACTGCAGAAAACCCACAAACTCATGGAAATTGAACAATGCTGAACTGAATCACCCTAGTCAAGGAAGAAATAAAGAAATTAAAGACTTCCTAGAATTCGATGAAAATGAAGGCACAACAAAACCAAACCAATGGGATACTATGAAAGCAGTGTTAAGAGAAAAGCTCATATCATCAAGTGCCTACATAAAAGAAGTGGAGAAATCGTGCACTAGTAACTTAACAGTGCACCTGAAAGTTTTAGAACAAAAAGCGGACTCACCCGGGAGTAGACAACAGGAAATAATCAAACTGAGAGCTGAAATCAATAAAACAGAAACAAAGAAAACAACACAAAGAATCAATGAAACAAAGAGCTGGTTCTTTGAGAAAATCAACAAGATAGATCCTTATCCAAATTAATCAAAAGGCAGAGGGAAAACATTCAAACTAACAGAACCAGAAATTAAAAGGGGAATATAACAACAAACCCCAAAGAAATCCAGAAAATCATTAGGTCATATTTTAAAAATCTGTACTCCACAAAAAAAGAAAAAAAAATCTAAAAGAAATGGATAATTTTCTGGATAGGTACCACATACCAAAATTAAATCAAGACCAGGCAAACAATTTAAATAGAACTATAACATGTAAGGAAATAGAAGCAGTCATCAAAAGTCTTCCAACCCAAAAAAGCCCAGGGCCTGATGGTTTCAGCACAGAATTCTATCAGAACATCAAAGAAGAGCTAATATCTATATTCCTCAAATTGTTGCACGCAATAGAGACAAAGAGAACATTACCAAACTCTTTTTATGAGACTACAGTTACCCTGGTACAATCTCCCTCATGAACATAGATGCAAAAATACTCAATAAAATAGTGGCAAACCGAATTGAAAAACACATCAAGAAATTCATCCACCATGATCAAGTTGGATTCATCCCAGAGATGCATGGTTGGTTGAACATATGAAAATCTATCAATGTAATCTACCATATAAATAAACTGAAAGAAAAAACCCCTATGATTATCTCATTAGATGCTGAAAAAGCATTTGACAAAATCTAATACCCCTTCATGATAAAGGTCTTGGAGAGATCAAGGATACAAGGAACATATCTAAACATAATAAAAGCAATATACAGCAAGCTGAGAGTCAACATCAAATTAAATGGAGAGAAATTCAAAGCAATTCCACAAAAATCAGAAACAAGACAAGGCTGTCCACTCTCTCCGGAACTATTCAACATAGTACTTGAAATTCTTGCTTGAGTAGTAAGACAACAAAATGAGATCAAGGAAGAAGTCAAACTTTCGCTATCTGCAGATGATATGATAATATACACAAATGACATAAAAACTTCTACCAAGAAATCCCTACAACTGATAAACGCCTTCAGTAATGTGACAGGATACAGGATCAAATGAAAAATTCAGTAGCCCTCCAGATTCAGAAAGAAACTGAAGAAGACATCAGAAAATGGAGAGACCTCCCATGTTCTTAGATAGGTAGGATCAATATAATAAAAAAGCAATCTACAGCCTAAATGTCAATTACCATCAAAATGCCAACAAAATTCTTCACACATCACGGAAGAACAATACTCAATTTCATATGGAAAAACAAAAAGCCAAGGATAGCCAAAACAATCCTGTACAAGAAAGGAACTTCTGGAGGCATCAGCGTCCCTGACATCAATCTCTATTATAGAGCTACAGTAATGAAAATGGCTTTGTATTAGCATAAAAAGCAGACAGATGGATCAATGGAATCGAATCAAAGACCTTGATATAAATCCACACAGCTATGAATACCTGATTTTTGACAAAGAAGCTAAAATTATATAATGGAAAAAAGAAAGCATCTTCAACAAATGGTGCTGGCATAACTGGATGTTAACGTAGAATGCAAACAGACCCATATATATCTCCATGCATAAAACTCAAGTCAAAATGGATCAAAGACCTCAACATAAATCCAGTCACATTGAATCTGCTAGAAGGGAAAGTGGGAAGCAGCCTTGAACACATGGACACAGCATTCAGAAGAGCATATCACATGAAAAAAACAGCCTACTGAATGGGAAAAGATCTTCACCATATCAGACAGAGGACTGATCTCCAAAATATATAAAGAACTCGAGAAACTAGACATCAAAATACCCAATAATTCAATTAAAAATGGGGTAGAGATCTAAGCAGAAAATTCTCAAATGGCTGATACTTAAAATACTGTTCAACATTCTTAGTTATCATGGAAATGAAAATCAAAACAACTCTGAGATAACATCTCATACCAGTTAGAATGGCAAAGATCAAAAATACCAATGATAGCTTATGCTAGAGGGGATGTGGAGTAAGGGGAACACTCCTCCATTGCTGGTTGGAGTGCAAACTTATACAGCCATTTTGGAAATCAGTATGGCAGTTTCTCAGAAAATTGGGAATCAACCTACCTCAATACTCAACAATACCTGATGTGGGATTCTTCTCTGTATGCTATGAATATGTTTTATTACCATTGGTTAATAAAGGAGCTGTTTTGACCAATGGCTTAGGAGAGTAAAGCCAGGAAGAAAATCCGAACAGAGATATATAGAGAGTAGGCAGAGTCAGGGAGATGCCATGTAGCTGCTAAAGGAAACAGATGCTGGAACTTACTGGTAGGCCACTGCCTCGTGGTGATACACTGAATAATAGAAATGGGTTAATTTAAAATGTAATAGCTAGTTATAAATATGTCTAAGCTATTGGCCAAGCAGTATTATAATTAATGTAGTTTCTGTGTGATTATTTGGGTCTGGGCGGCTGGGAAATAAGGGCAGTCTCCGTTTACAAAATGGCATGCCAACATGGGTCAACTATGTTCACATAAAAACTGAGAGAGCTTGGGATGGAATTCTAGACACAGAAGAACAGACTTAAGCACAGCTTCTTGGGAGCCACATTTCTTTTCTCTAAGAGAAGGCTTCCTGACTCAGCATTAGCAGCACAAACTATTCGGCTTCTTTTTAAAAAATGGCAGCTTCTTGGTTTGTGCTAGTAGCACAAACTCTGGCTCTTTGGGGAGGTCCTGAACTTAAGTGGGGTTTGTAAGCAGCATTCTATAAATTGGTTAATGACGACACAGATCCGCTGCATCCCTGGAGCTGGGGCAGTGAATATGGCTCACAGAGGTGGTGAACAAACCTCTGCCATATTGAAAGGCCATGAGAGGTGAAGGCAGTACCCAGTATTGCCCCCAACCACATTGCTTACCATTTTAAGATGATCAGATACACAATAGGACAAATTCAGACATAAAACACCTCTAAACAAGATACAGTGTGCTTCAAAAATGTATGTAAGCTTGGGAGAGAGAGAGGAAAAAAAGTATAGACAGTTATAAGCAGAAATAAATAGGTAGGTGATTCCCAATTTTCTGAGAAACCGCCATACTTAGTTCCAAAGTGATTGCACAACTTTGCATTCCCACCATTTAGGCAAGATTGCCTGACAAAATTGGACCATGGGAGTGGGGTGAGAAGGGCAGAACAAGAGGGGAAAAGGGGAGGGGGGAGGAGAACTTGAGGGAACGGGACAGTCAAGATGAAGAAAGAAGAGTGATACCCCAGATAAGACCCTAAACAATAGAAGAGAGGGTGCCCAAACTGGCCTTGCTCTGTAGTCAGACTGATGAATATCTTAAATATCACCATAGAGCCTTCATCCAGCAGCTGATGGAAACAGGTGGAGACCACATAGGAACATTGGACTGAGCTCCCAAATTCTGGATGAAGAGTGGGAGGAGTGAGAATATGAACAGAGAGGTCAAGACCATGAAGGGGACACCCACTGAAACAGTCTGCCTGAGCTGGTGGGAGCTCACCAACATCAGATATCCTGGAAAGGAACAAGCATGGGACCCTCTGAGTGTGGTTGACAGTCGCATAGCCAGGGCAGACTGAGGGGCCACTGGCAGTGGCACCAGGATTTATCCCTGCTGCTTGTACTAGCTTTTTGGGAGCCTACTCTTTGGATGGGTACCGTGCTAAGCCTAGATATAGTAGGGAGGGCCCTGGACCTTTCCCAGAGCAATGTGCCCTGCCCTCTTTGGGGAGTGGATGGGGGTGGGGTGGGGAGATGGATGGAGGGAATGGCTGGGGAGAGAGTGGGTATGGTGAAGGAAAATAATTTGTTTACTTGTTTTTTTTTAAAAAAAACAAAATCATTGAAAAAAGAAATAGTTCTAAAAAGTTAACAAAGTCTTTAAAGAGACAGTACAAGTAATATAAAAGAGTACAGACAGTCAGATTAAAGGAGTAAAGAAAAAAAGCCACATAAAGATGGAAAATACAGAGAGGCTGGATTATGTATACTATAGTGTTTTCTTTGAATTTTTTGACTGTGAATGAGCTAGGTACAGAGACATTTCATTATATGGGCTGCTAAGTTAAACCAACATAATGGTATTTTGACTTCAAAATTTGAATCTAAGGCTATGTTGCTTTGGAAAAGAGGTTCTGTTTTTGTTTCCACAGAAGATGAGAACCTATGGATTCCTTCCGGACTAATGTGGTTTGATGGAACAAGCTCCCCCCCCCCCGAAAGGTCTCTATGAACCCTAAAAATACTTTGCCCAACAAACAGTAGGAAGCAGTTTGGAGAAAACTATGCTCAAATTTCCCAAAATCCCAAAATGATTGTTTATAAATGTTTGTTTTCATTTAAAGCAGGGTATGATATAGAAATCATTAGTATTTGTATGAATTAGAATTAATATGGATCTTGGTCTATTGTTACAAATTTAAGATTGATATTGCTATACTGTGTATATGTATTTCTAGTCTTGTTTATGGTATTGTGTTTGTGCAGCCCATTTAAAAATGTAATACAGATTAGTAGATAGTCATCTATAATAGTCAAACTCTAGTCATGTCAGTCAGGTTTTCTAGACATACAGAGATATATTTCAGTGAGGAAGATAATCTTCAGCACTTCAAAGACCTACAGAATATAGCATTTAAAATGCTTTAAGAACTTAGATTTTTCTCAACAGTGCGACATGTTTGCTTCCGGCAGCACCAATCTACTTCAAAAGGATGATGGGCATCAAAGAGGCTCCTTATAAAGTTTGCTAGCCATTTGGGCAAGAAACTGCTCTTTCCTGGACTGCTTGATGGTATGCTGTATGAACTGGACATGCATATCCCACAGAAAAGTGACTGCTGAACTTTCCAAAGGACGGGATGGGTCCTTCAATGTTCCTGCTTCACAGAAGAAACTGCTACATATTCTGCAGGACACAAAAGAAAGTGACTGACAAATGGCCAATATAGGCAAGACAGTCTTTCAAATTTCCTGCTTCATGGACAAGTCTAGCAGACACTATGGGCCTGTAGGCTGAAGATGGATGCCCCAATGTTAAAGAAGAACTTTGGGTGACTGTCCATGCAGTGAGATGTCTCTTGTCATTCTAGAACTTTAGAAGTTACTTACAATGCACTTCCTGTTTACTTAGGTAATATTATATCCTTCTGGGGTCTTTGAAGAGTTAAAGACAGTTATACTTTTCTTTAGTTATGATAAAAGATAAATTAGATATGAAACTTTAGATTCACGAAGATAGGTGGAGGGAATGGGAGGAGGGGAAGGAGTGGGAAATGGGATCGGTATGGAAAATGAGAAAAGATTGTTTTTAAAAATAAATAATTAAAAAATCATATATTATCATATAAAAAAGTCTGATCAGGAATGGGACAGTTCGTGGCAGGTAGAACATTAAAACAGGTATTTATACTGGATCCTTCTAATTTATTGTGAGGTTTTCTCCCATTCTACCTTTTCCTTCTAAACCAACCAATTACTAGAGGCAACAGAAAGATCAAAAGACAAATACTGAGCACCTTCTGTTTGCTGACATGGGAAATTATGCAGTATAGATGTACTCTGACTTCTGGAATTTCAGAGTGAATGCCAAATTAACATTTCTGTAGGGCCTAACTTCTGAATATACTTGCCATTTGATGTCTGATCAACCTCACCTGTTTCCCCCAAGGTCTCTCTTGCCTGGCCTCCCAACTACTAAATTTAGCTAACAGAACAATATTCTACAAACAGGAACTTCCTTTTCAATTAACTTCACTGAAGATTTGAATGCCTACATGTTTATCAAATAGTTTAACTTCCTCAGCTTGAGCTTCAAAGGCAGTGCAGTTAAATATTTTTATTTTTAAAATAAAATAAAACTTAAAGCCTTCCCCTGCCCATTTTCATCATATCCTGTTAAGTACAGCCAGAGGAGCCATGGCTGTGGACATGGAATAATGCTCTTCACCACTTTCTTTTCCTGCCAGCTCTTCCCTAAGAGCCAGCTTACTTCAGTTGTGGCTAGCTTCCCACTTAACAATTTATCATCTAAACACCAATCAGTCCTCCTCTCACAGTGCTGCAATTCTCCATAAGTCAGCATTTGTCCCATGACTTGCAACACTCAACAATAGACTCAGGGTTAGAACTTCCTCCTACCTCAAAGATTATCCCTTAAACTCACTGGACCATATGAACAGACCTACTGAACATCAGAGAATTCCTATTCATAGGTACTCTGTAACTCAGTTTACCAGTTAAGAAAGGAAGTATTGGTCTCTGTATTTTTCAATCAGTACAGTATACCAAAATATATTTGTAAATACCATCAAATGAAGCTCTGGCCTTCCAATAATATCATCAAAAAGTTTAAGGAAGGACTGCGTTCAGTAATACAAGCTACAGTCAGATTTCCAACCAATAAAAAGCGATTAATAGGGGTCATACAATCATAAATCAGTTTATAAAGACTTATGTGTATATATTTATATATGTCTATGTTACATATATTTACATATTTATACATATATATATATACACAGAAAGTATTTTTAATGCATACCACACAAAAAGACATATCAAACCAGTAAGAAATAAAATGAAGCTCTGTTCTCAGTTTTGAATTCTTCGTGAGAGCCAAAAATTAATTGGCTAATCATTACTGGAATTTAAGATCAAGAAATGTTGCACTAAAGGAGGCAGGAAAAGGTGAGGCTGAGTCTCAAATCAAAAAGGAAAGAAAGAGAAAATGAAAGGAAACTTTTCTAACATACAAGTACTATTTTTAATAGAACATTCAAAATTATGTACAATATAATTTTATTTTTTATTTTTAAGAAAATATTTGTTTTCATTTTACATACCAACCCCAGTTCCCACTCCCTCCCACCCTCCCATTCCCTCCACCTTCTCCCTCCACCATGCTCCCCATCCATTCTCCAGAGAGGGTAAGGCACATAGCTTTGGTGAAAGTCCTCCCTACTATATCTGGGCTGAACAAGGTATCCATCTAGAGAATGGGTTCCCAAAAATCCAGTATAAGGAATATGGATAAATCCTGGTGCCACTGCCAGTGACCTGCAGTTTGCCCCAGCCACATTCAGAGGGTCTAGTTTGGTTTTATGCTGGTTCCTTCCCTGTCCAGCTGGAGTTGGTGAGCTCCCATTAGCTCAGGTAGACTGTTTAGTGGGTGAACCACCCATCATGGTCTTGACCTCTTTGCTCATATTCTCACTCTTCCCACTCTTCAACTTGACTTTAGGAGCTCAGCCCAGTGCTTCACTGCAGGTCTCAGCCTGTTTTCATCAGCTGCTGGATAAAAGTTCTATGGCGACATTTAAGATATTCATCAATCTGACTACAGGGCAAGGCCAGTTTGGGCACCCTCTCTTTTACTGCTTAGGGTCTTATCTGGGGTCATCCTTGTGGATTCCTGGGAATTTTTCTACTGTCAGGGTTCTTGCTAGCCCCATAATGGCTCCCTCAATCAAGATCTCTTTCCTTGCTCTCATCTCTGTCCTTCCTCCATCTCAACTATCCCGTTCCCTCAAGTTCTCCTCCCCCGTCCCCTTCTCCTCTTCTCTTCTCCTTAAGCCCTTCTCACCCCACCCCCACAGTCCAATTCTGTCAGGCAATCTTGTCTATTTCCTCTTCTCAGGTCGATTTATATATGTTTTTCTTAGGTTTCACCTTGTTACTTAGCTTCTCTTGGGTCATGAACTATAGCCTGGTTATACTTTGCTTCACAGCGAATATCCACTTATGAGTGAGTACATATCATGTTTACCTTTCTGGGTCTGAGTTACCTCACTTAGGAAGGTTTTTTTCTAGTTCTATCCATTTGCATGCAAATTTCAAGATGTCATTGGTTTTTTTTTGTTGTTGTTGCTGTTGTTTTGTTTTGTTTTACCACTGAGTAATACTCCATTGTGTAGATGTACCACATTTTCTTTATCCATTCTTCAGTTGAGGGGCATCTAGGTTGTTTCCAGGTTCTGGCTATTACAAATAATGCTGCTATAAATATAGTTGAACAAATGGTCTTGTAGTATGGTTGAGCATCTTTTGGGTATATGCCCAAGAGAGGTATCGCTGGGTCCTGAGGTAGGTTGATTCCCAATTTTCTGAAAAAACGCCATACTGATTTCCAAAGCGGTTGTACAAGTTTGCATTCAAACCAGCAATGGAGGAGTGTTCCACTTACTCCACATTGTCTCCAGCATAAGCTATCATTGGTGTTTTTTATCTTAGCCATTCAGACTGGCGTAAGATGGTATCTCAGAGTCATTTTGATTTTCATTTCCCTGATGGCTAAGGATGTCGAACATTTTCTTAAGTGTCTTTTGGCCATTTGAGATTTTTCTGTTTAGTTTTTTACCCCATTTTTAAATTGGATTATTTGGTATTTTGATGTCTAGTTTCTTGAGTTCTTTACATATTTTGGAAATCAGTCCTCTGTCTGATGTGGGGTTGGTGAAGATCTTTTCCTATCCAGTAGGAATTGTCTTATTGACTGTGTCTTATTGATTTGTTGTCCTTGAACTCACAGAGATCAATCTGTTTCTGCCTTCTACATACTGTGATTAAAGGCATGTACCACTTTACCCTCCCTCCAAACCTTTTGCTTTAAATTTGATCTTTGACCCTGGATTTCAAATATAAAGCTTCTCAATACTCTGGAGTTTTCTGGTTGACAGGGATATCTCTTCTTCCAATCAGGTGACTCTTGATGGGCTCCAAGTTTCAGGACGTGACCAGATGTGAGGAGGAGAACTTCCAGGTCCCACACCTTCACTATATTGAAGGTAGTGGGTAGAGGTTGAGCCAATCATCAATGAACAATGATTTAATCAATCACTGCTCCTTAAAGAAACCCAAAAGGACAGGGTTGCAATGACTGCAAACTGTTGAACATGTCAGGTTGCTTGGAGAGGACACTGAAGTTCTGTGTCCCTTTCCAAACCATCCCCTATGTATCTCTTTATCTGAGTGGTTGTCTATAACTATGGTATCTTTTGTAATAGCCATTATATATAATAAACCAGTAAGCGTATTTCGAGTTCTGTAAGCTATCCTAGCAAATTAATAGAATTCAAGGTAGGAATTGTAGGAAGCCAAGGTATAACAGGTCAAAAGAACACATGACAAATTAGTATTTGCAACTGGCTCCTAAATGGGGGAAAAAGAATTGTGGGACTGAGTTCTTAGCTTGTAGGATCTGATACTAACTCTATGTAGACAATGTCATACAAAATGTCAGACAGAAACAAACTGAAATACAGGATACCCCAGCCAGGGCCTGCTAGAGAACTGCTTGGTTATGTTATGGGAAATCCTTTCACCCACATTTGATGACCCGAGGTAAATTATACTGAATGTGAGAGTAAGAAAAGAGTTTTATTTTCATTTCTACCAGACCTACCAGAGAGGGAGAATGATTGAAAACGAGAATTCTAAGTCACATGCAATTCTCTGTGGCTGGCATGGAGAAGGAAAGAAGAATATGGACAAATCTGAAAATATGCTCTGGCCACCATAACCAGGGCTGCCTTTACTTTACAGGCCACAGTGCTATATCCAAGTGTCTAAGAAAGAAATGTGTGAAATCACTATGGAAAGAGACTCCCTGCTGCGTCCATCTTCCTGGGGTAACAGGACCACCAGCTCAAAGGAGCCTGCATCAGTGAGCTGACCTACAAAGCAGCATTTATTGGGATTACAGAAAGGCACTCATTCTGACGTTTTAATTTATAAGATAGTACCTTCAAATTGTCAAAGAATTAAGAATTAGATTATATCAAATTTAAAGAAAGCAAATCTGATACCAAATTTTAAATTTTGTTCACTAACTTTAAAAATCTGTTTCTAACTAATGCATATTCATAAACATTTGTTTGTGCTGCACAAAACAGAATTTAAAGAAGCAAAAAAAAAACACAGAAAAACTCACTAAGATCCAGAGATAACAGAAAGCATGTTCCCAAGGCATAAAAAAAAAAACAACACAGAACATATAGTTTCAAAATCACAAATGTCCAATTATAAAACTTTTCAATCATAAAACGTTTATATCATCTGCGAAGCATAAACAATCACTGTGACATTATCCATGTTTCTATTATATCTAAGAGTAAACACTGTCAAAAAATCTTTTAATACTATGCTTAAAAAGAACAAAAGTTTATTTGGATTCTATTATGCTATTGATATTACCAAGCTGTTTTACAGAAAAAAAAACCACTCAACTAAATACACAAAAACTGATCATGGTAACTGCAGCCAGGAACTCTACATAGAACACCTAATTTAATGGTCACAAAAGCCAATAGTTCTAACAAGATGACACAAATGACTAGAGACACAAAAGAAGAATCCAGATCTGGGGATTCGGAGGTCCTTCCTATTACACCTTGCCAAAAAAGAAAAGATCAAATAAATTTATAAAATGGTCAAATTTTCCTAATTGAATATTTTCTCTTTTTTGAGTATTAACAATTTTAAATAATATTTAGAACCAAAGTAAAATAAAATGAATGGCTTTGCTAGGAGACCAGCGTTAATACTGAGTACTTACATAGGATGATACACAAATTCCATTCCTTCCACACAGAGAGAAGAAATTACAGCTGCAATAGCCCAGAAGCACTTTCCTGGGAAAGCAAGGTACGCTTTCAGACCCATCAGTATCAGTGGTGTATAAATTCTTCCTGTTCATTTATACTCACTCCTTTAAAAAAAATAAGGACTAAGATCCAAGGGATAATATGAAAAATATACAGTATTTAATTCAGCTATAGCTGAAACTACTTAGATTTTGTACCTATAAATAAATAAAAAGATACCCAAATACAATGATCATTTTACTAGCCAAATGCCATTAATCAATGGTAAGCTGGCCAATCAGGTTATTTTATTCCTATTCTTGTTCATTTCAAGGAATGTTAGAGATGAGAGAAGAGGGCCGCCAACTGTCTGGCACAGCAGCTGGGGTTGGGGAGGTATCAGGAATTCGCCAGACTATGAGAGGACCCTTTAGTCACAGCCCGACTGCCCTATACCTTAAGCCTTAGCTTAGCCTTAGCTTCAGCCTTAGTTGGGTGACAAGGTCAAGAACCATCTGTGCTGGCTAGTTTTGAGACCAATTTGACACAATTTAGAGTCATTTAATGAGAAGAGAATGCCAATTGAAAAAAAATGCCTCCAAAAGATAGGGCTATAGGCAAGCCTGTAGGACATTTATTTAAATAATGATTGGTCTGTGAGGATGTAGCCCCTTGTGGGTGGTGCCACCCCTGGGCCGGTAGTGCTGGATGCTATAAGAAAGTGGGTTGAGCAAACCATGAAGAGCAAGCCAGTAAGCAGCTCTCCTCAATGGCCTCTGCATCAGCTCCTGCCTCCAGGGTTCTGCCCTGCACTTATGGTGCAGACATATAAGCAGACAAACTGCCCATATACATAAAATAATAAACTTATTTTTTTAAATCCGTGGGTTATAATTTTCTCAGGGGCTTGTGTCAATGTACTTAGACTTTGGTCACTACAACACGTAACCTGACATACTAAACACACTTCTCAGGCTGCTTCCAAACCAGAAACAGTTAAAATTCTCTCCTAGGTACTTAGACGCTAAGCAGAAATTTCACTAAGGAACGTGAGACAGCAGTAACATCCTTCAAGTCTTTACCTGAGACCATAGGCGACCAGAATCACTATTATACTCTCAGAATGGAGAGCTAGCAGAGTTAGGGTAAATTTTTTACTTCCCTATGTTATTGCAAACTGCAAAGGTCTGAGACAAGGACTGGCTGCTCCTAAAGGACAGCATGCTGAGCTTAGGGGCAGGTATAGCTCTGACTCCTGACAGCTGAAGTAGGAACAGGGGCAACAGAGAGAACAGGTCTGCTGTTTACCAGTCTAAACAAAGCTTCTGCTTAAGAAGTATTTATCTTTGATAACTTACTGTTTCTTTGTTATATGGATGACAGATATCTATTTTAAGGAAACTGAATAGAAGATAATTTTAAACTAGGTGACTCCTAATACTGTCTATTACGAGATGTCTAAATTATTTGAAAACCAATTCTATTGGTGGAGGAGGGGAATCTCACTATATAGTCCAGGCTGGTCTCAAACTTTGTGATCCAACTGCCTTAGCATCTAGGTGCTGGGATTATGAATTTGTGCCAACACACTTGGGTTGAAAGCCAATTCTTCTATTTCAGTAATAGATGATATACTGAATTTCATATGTACATCTAGCATATATAATTCATACATCTGCTTAAGATGTATAAATTATATTCGTGCATCTCTAATTTATTCATACATACTTTAGTTAGCATTTTGTTTCACCATATGTGCAACATGACAGCAAAATCTAAGCCAGGACTGATGATATCCAATGGCAGAATCAAAAGAGCTTATAGCTTATAACCAAGAGTACCAAGTCAACCATTTGATGAGGTACCTAATGCCTCACATATAAATGTATGTCCAAGGGTGACATTTTAAGTTGAAGCATTCTTGAACAAAATTTTCAAAATCTTTAGGCATCCTTTGTTACTACTAACAGAAAGTCAAAGTTATCTGATAATCTTGATTTAAACTGGGGCTCTGGCATAAACTACATCAATCCCACAAATTAAAATGAGTCCAAAAGGAGGAAGACTGTCTTCAACACAGAAGACAATCCGATGGGGTTTTAAAAATCCAAATCCAATACTTGTAGGCAAATAGATACACTTATGTTTTGACAGAAATGAATCAGAAGATGGGAAGGTCAGCGCAGCTGCTGGACAGAGGTCCAGCAAAGCTGAGCCACAGGGTGGCCGCCGTGTCACCTTTGGTTTCATCTCCACCTGTTGCGTATTTGCATGACTTTTAATATTTGTACAATTTGGTGACATTGGATTGATGAGAAATTTTGTACTAATTATTTCTACCTTCTTCCAGGAGTACTGTTTCTAAGATTCCCCAGCAAAGTCCTGAGCATACTACCCTTCCCGCTTTTAGGGAGATATCCTTATCTACTTGAACATCTTCCTTATGCCTTGGAGGTTGTGATACACTTAAGACAGAGGTCAGCTGGGCAGCAGTGGCACAAGCCTTTAATCTCAGCACTCAAGGAGGCAGAGGCAAGAGGATCTCTGTGAGTTTAAGGCCAGCCTGGTCTACAGAGCAAGTTCCTGAAGAGATGTAGATACACAAAGAAACCCTGTCTCAAAAAACCATTAATCCCAGCACTCAGGAGGCAGAGGCAGGTAGATCTCAGAGAGTTCAAGTCCAGCCTGGTTTACATAGTGAGTTCCAGGATGGCCAGGGATATAGAGAGACCCTGTCTAACAGAATAAAAAAAAAATGATGACAACTTCAACTTCAAGGGGAAAATGATAAAAGTTTGTATATCTCTTGATTAATTTCTTGATTTTCTTGAGTCTTCAATTTTTACTGAAAATTTGGTAGTTTATTTATTATATATGCATAATATATATGGAAATCAGAATTAGATCATAAGATCACTGCAATAAAATTGAAAAACAGTTGTTTGGCTTTTGTCTCTAGACCCTGACAGCTCTTAAATCCCTTGGATGTTCTGAGTGGTATTTCATCAAGAGAAGCAAGCATCTTCTGTTCTAATCTGGTGATGTGGTAATTCAAATGAGAATGACCCCCACAGGCTCATATATTTGAATACTTGGCCACCAGAAGTGGTAGAACTGTTTGGGAAGGATTAGGAGATACGGCCTTGCTGGAGGCAGTGTGGGCTTTGAGGTTTCAAAACCTCACACCATTCTCAATTAGCTCTCCCCTCTCCTGCACTCTCTCCCTGCCTTGTGACTATGATTTTCGGGTGCTGCTCCAGCTCCATGCCTGCCTGCTGCCATGCTCCCTTGCCATGATGTTCATAGACTAACCCTCTGAAACTCTTATGTAAGCCCCAGTTAAATGCTTTCTTTTATAAGTTGCCTTGGTCACAGTGTTTTGTTATGACAATAAAAATAACTAGGACAGGTGACTCTTGGCAGGCTTCCCAACAGCCCCAGGAAGAAGGCTGGCCACTAAAATAACCAAACAAGAGTAGAGGGCTGGGGCTTCCACCTCCACTCCCAACCTCTGGGGTCAGAGGGTTGGGGTCAAAATAATAACAAGGACCAGTGATGCAGTCAGTCCTGCTGATGTACTAATGCCTGCATGGAAAACCTAAATGATGGGGTCCAGAAAGTCTCGGTTTGGTAAATGCACAGGAATGCTGAGAGAGTGGTGTGCCCAGAGAGAGTAAAGAGACTCCATGCCATAGCTCAAACCTATCTCAAATGTGTCTTTTCTGCTTGGCTGTTCCTGCCTCTGTGAGAAACCAGTGAGAAGTAACATAAACTTTCCTAAGTTCTGGGAGCCATTTTAGAAAATTACCAAACCGGAAGAGGGTTTTTGAGAACTGTGAACATAAAAGCTGGCTGGGAAGGAATGTGAGTAGGCTGGGTACCCAAGGGAACTGGCTGGGAAGGAATGTGAGTAGGCTGGGTACCCAAGGGAACTGGTATCTGAAGTTGGTTAATTCCATGAAACAGAGTCTTGACTATATCAGGTCTGACACTAACCCCAAGAAATAAAATTGTAGAAATGACTGTAAGCCAGGCAGTGGTGGCACACGCCTTTAATCCCAGCACTCGGGAGGCAGAGGCAGGCAGATCTCTGTGAGTTCGAGACCAGCCTGGTCTACAAGAGCTAGTTCCAGGACAGGCTCCAAAGCTACAGAGAAACCCTGTCTCGAAAAAAGAAAGAAAGAAAGGAAATGATTGTAGAACATCCAGCCACTACCTACAGAGAATTGCTTGGGCAGAAAATATCTACACTTATGGCATCAGAAATTTTGTGCTTTAAGAGCTCAAAATTGCCTCCAAGACTTTTCTTTTTAAACAATTATAATAACTCTTTTTAAATAATTCTTATTAAACAATATAATTAAATAATTTAAATAATTATAGAGGCTATAAAAGCACTTCTGTTTCCACAGTGGCTGTTACTGTAAGAAAAGCAGGAAATGTAATATCGGCCTTCTTCTCCATTCATCAAGTGTAACCACAATCAAGGCACAGAACTTTCCAAATTCCACAAATGCTCTCCCCTGGCTGCCCCTTTACACACATACCCTCTTTTCACTGTACCCTACCAGCCCTTGTAAACACTCATTGTTCTTCATTTCTACAATCCTGCCATCTTAAGAACAGCATGGATTTGGAACCACACATTCATTCCTTCTGAGACTGGCATTCTGTTTAGTACAATGTCCTGAGTTCTGCCCTGTTAGTACTCTT
Organism: Ondatra zibethicus; assembly: GCA_004026605.1. Taxonomy (NCBI): domain Eukaryota; kingdom Metazoa; phylum Chordata; class Mammalia; order Rodentia; family Cricetidae; genus Ondatra; species Ondatra zibethicus. The sequence continues at coordinate 22,041 of PVIU01004821.1, read as the reverse complement.
CTCCCCTTCAGGGGCTAGGTGGAATGGCATTGTAGGGAAGGGCCAGCCTAATTACTCACTAAACAATATTCATGTGTTTTATTTCCTGTTTATTATAAATTGAGTCACCTTTGTACAAATGTAAATATTATTTCTACAGAATAAAGAAGTATGAATACTGAATAATATGCTAATAGTCTGCCACAAAAATACGGTGTCTATACTATTTTATATGCACTTCAGCAATGTGTGTGAGGCAACTATCACTTGTTTTAGTTATTGTTCTATTGCTCGGAAAAGACACCATAACCAAGACAACTCATAGTAGGGGAAAAAGCCTTTAATTAGGGCTCACTTACAATTGTAGAGAATGAGTCCATGACCACCATGGTAGGAACAGGCAGGCGCGTCACTGCAGCAGCTGACAGCTTACATCCTGATCTGCAGGCAGCAGGCAGACAGAGACTGGCCTGGTGCGGGCTTTTGAAACCTGAAAGTCTCCCCCAGTGTCACACCTCCTCCACAAGGCCACACCTCCTTAAAACTACATCTAGAATTAAAACCCAAGCATCCTGGGCACACCTGTGAGGGATTTTTTCTTAATTAAATCATTTGAAGGGAGACGATTCACTTTTAATCTGAATCTTTTGATGTGGGAAGATCTACCTCTAACCTGGGCTACCAATCTTCTGCTGGCAGTCTATATAAGAACATGGGAGAAGGAAGTTCTCTTTCTTTGCCTGCTTGTGCTCACTCTCACTGGCAAGTCCATTCCTTCATTGGCATTAGAGCCTACTTCTCTGAGATTCCCATGCATACTGAAGACCAGCTAGAATATCCAACCTTGCGGACTTAACAACTTCTGCATTCTTGGACTTTCCGTTGGTAGACTGTCACTGTTGGACAAGCTGGACCACAGCCGGTAAGCCACTCTAATAAATCCCCTTTCTATATCTACATATAGACTTATTCTATAAATTTTGTGCCTCTAGAAAAACTTAATATACCTCCTAACTTCCTATCACTTCTGGTGATTAAACATTCAAATATATAAGCCTATGGGAACCATTTTCATTCAAACCACTTTTTTATTTTGGTTATTCCAAGAATATAGTTGTCTTTAAAAAATATTGTGGCAAAGTATGTGTAAGAAAAATGATCATCTTATCTGTATTACTGACATCAAACACACCCTACTTGTTAATTCTCAAACCCTGAGACAAACGGTTGAGGTGCCTATTTAACATCAACGTCACCAGGTTTTCCCTATATTCCTCAGTTTCTACCTGTTACAGGGTATGGCTGGCATACCCAGCCGTCTACCTTGAACTCTTCAGCACAGGGGCTGGGCTGCTCTTCCCCAGCTGCTCTTGCTTATATAATCCAGCCATTTTGGTTACCTGGCCTTTTCATCTACCCTTTACCTTCTTGTTCTCTTGGTTTGGCTCCCCCCTCCCCTCCCAACTCTCCTCACATGGCCTAGCTCGGTCTGCTCATGTTCACTCTGGACTCTCCCAGATGTCCCTGCCTCCGGCTATGATCTCCCTTCTATCTACAGTAAACTTTCTCCTCCATCATACCTAGGACCAGTCATGTCCTTTCTTCTTTTATTTCTTTTTTTCATTCATCTAGTGTTGAGACCAGGGATTAAACCAGGTCTTCTTCATTCACTACTATTCCGCAGTTCCTACCACAATCCATCTTTAAGTCCTTTTCACCTCATCATTGCTCATTAATTTCAATCAAGTATTTCCTAAACACAACAGAACCAAGAAAGTATTGCTAGAAGCCAAGAAATAGGTTATTAGTCTAATTCAGAACTCATCAGAAGAGTAACCAACAGACATTTAGTTATCTATTTGGTCCTTAAAGAGTACCTACATGAGTCTTGGTGATGAGGAAGAGAACATCACCACTATGAATCCCAAATTATCTTTCATGTTGATTATATGTCACAATTGAGTATGTAGTGAGACAATATACTCACAATACATTGTATACACACGTGTACCTACACACACACACACACACACACCTCAAGACACTGTTAGGGGCTGTCCAAACAAGAAGGACTTGAGGTGCTAACTTCAGAGAGGGGGTTGTTGGAATGGTGATTCAGTATTCTGTGGCTACTCTCCACAGGTGTATGGTAAAAGGCTGAGATTTCTAGATAAATGAGGCTGAAACAGATAAGCTAAGAAAGGGACATCTCAAAGACCAGAAGACAAGAACTTAAAAGTCTGGGGCTGCTGGGTCCAAGATTCCTGGAGAGAAAGGAATAGAGAAGAAAGCTACCTTTCTAAAAAATAGAACTTTTGCAAGGTTCTTGTAGGAGAAAGTGCAAAACAGAATCAGTGACAGAGTGGGGATTAAGAATTTGATGCTGACTCAGTGGCCTCCAGCAGTTGCAACCTGGTGGAGGGGACACTTCCCTCGCAGCGGCGCAGCCTCCTAGTCACAGTCTGTACTTCATACACACATCAGTCCCATTAGGCATACAAGACACTGTTTCCTTGGAGTCATCCATCACCTCTGGCTTTTCCAATCTTTCACCACACTCTTTAAAGACCAAACCTACATTATCATAGGAACAGAAGAAGAAACCCAGTTTAAAGGCATAGAAAATATTTTTTGACAAAATCAGAGAAGAAAATTAACCAAATATAAGGACAGAGATGCCTATATTGAGGCATATAGAACATCAAATAGAAAGGATCAGAAAAGAACTTCCCACATTATAAAACAGTCAAAATACTACATATAGAACAAAGAAAGGACCTTGAAAGCTGAAAGAGACTATGTCATATATAAGAAGCAGGCCCATCAAAATGACACCAGACTTTTCTTTTATTGATTTTTATTGAGTTCTACATTTGTCTCTGCTCTCTCCCTGCCTCCCCTCTCCCCTTCAACCCTTTCCCAAGGTCCCCATGCTCCCAATTTACTCAGAAGATCTTGTCTTTTTCTACTACCCCCATGTAGATTAGATCTATGTATGTCTCTCTTAGGGTCCTCATTGTTGTCTAGGTTCTCTGGGATTGTGATTTGTGAGCTGGTTTTCTTTGCTTTATGTTTATAAACGACCTATGAGTGAGTACATGTGATAACTGTCTTTCTGGGTCTCGGTTACCTCACTCAAAATGATGTCTTCTAGCTCCATCCATTTCCTGCAAATTTCAAGATGTCGTTATTTTTTTTTTCTGCTGTGTAAATGTACCACATTTTCCTTATCCATTCTTCGGTCGAAGGGCATTTAGGTTGTTTCCAGTTTCTGGCTATGACAAACAAAGCTGCTATGAACATAGCTGAGCACATGGCCTTATGGCACAATTGAGCATCCTTTGGATATATACCCAAAAGTGGTATTGCTGGGTCTTTTTTTTTTCCTTCAATCCCAACTGATAGTTTTGCTGAGTATAATATTCTGAGTTGCCATTAGTGACTTTTCAGAATTTGTTTGCTAATTTTCTGAGAAATCGCCACACTGACATCCAAAGGGGCTATACTAGTTTTTATTCCCACCAGCAATGCAGAAGTGTTCCCTTTTCCCCACAACCTCTCCAGCATAAGTTGTGATCAGTGTTTTTGATCTTGGCCATTCTTACAGGTGTAAGATGGAATCTCAGAGTTGTTTTGATTTGCATTTCTCTGATGACTAAGGATGTTGAACATTTCCTTAAGTGTTTTTCAGCCATTTTAGATTCCTCTGTTGAGAGTTCTCTGTTTAGGTCTGTACTCCATTTCTTTTTTTATTGGATTATGTGTTCTTTTGATGACCAATTTCTTGAGTTCTTTGTATATTTTGGAGATCAGACCTCTGTCTGATGTGGGGTTAGTGAAGATCTTTTCCCATTCTGTAGGCTGCCGTTTTGTCTTGTTTACTATGTCCTTTGCTTTACAGAAGCTTTTCAGTTTCAGAGGGTTCCATTTATTAATTGTTTCTCTCAGTGTCTGTGCTACTGGGGTTATATTTAGGAAGTAGTCTCCTGTGCCAATGTGTTCAAGTGTACTTCCCACTTTCTCTTCTATAAGGTTCAGTGTGGCTGGCTTTATGTTGAGGTCTTTGATCCATTTGGACCTGAGTTTTGTGCATGGTGATAGACATGGGTCTATTTTCATTCTTCTACATGTTAATATCCAGTATGCCAGCACCATTTGTTAAATATTCTTTCTTTTTTCCATTTGATTTCTTTTTGCTTCTTTGTCAAAAATCAGGTGTTCAAAGGTGTGTGGATTAATATCCAGGTCTTCGATTTGGTTCTATTGGTCCTCCTGTCTGTTCTTATGCCAATACCAGGCTGTTTTCAGTACTGTAGCTCTGTAGTTGAGTTTGAAGTCAGGGATTGTAATGCCTCCAGAAGTTCTTTTATTGTACAGGATTGTTTTGGCTATCCTGGGTTTTTTGCTTTTCCATATGAAATTGAGTACCATTCTTTCAAGGTCTGTGAAGAATTTTGCTGGGATTTTGACATTGCGCTGAATCCGTAGATTGCTTTTAGTAAGATTGCCATTTTTACTATGTTAATTCTACCTACCCAAGAACATGAGAGATCTTTTCACTTTCTGTACACCAGACTTTTCAATGGAGACTTTAAAAGTCATAAGGGCCTGGAATGATGCTCTACAAATTCTGAAAAGTCACTAATGGCAACTCAGAATATTATACTCAGCAAAACTATCAGTTGGGATTGAAGGAGAAAGAAAAAACTCTCCATAATAAAAACAGATTTAAGTAATTCATGACCACTAAGCCAGCTCTAGAGAGGATCCTGGAAGACAACATAAGTTTGAAGCGAAGATTAAACACATTCAAGAAAGCTTGAGAAAAAAAAAAAACAATCGTATATCAGTTAATAAAAAGTAAAGAAAACATTACTATAACAAAATGACAGGAATTAATACACATTGTTCAATAATAACTATTAATATTAATGGTTTCATTTATTAATTATTGCTCTCAGTGTCTAAACTACTGGAGCTATATTTAGGAAGTAGTCTCCTGTGCCAATGTGTTCAAGGCTACGTCCCACTTTCTCTTCTATGAGGTTCAGTGTGATTGGTTTCATGTTGAGGTCTTTGATCAATCTGGGGAGTTTTGTGCTTGGTGAGAGATGTGGATCTATTTTCATTCTTCTTCATGCTGATATCCAGTTATGCCAGCACCATTTGATGAATATGCTTTCCTTTTTTCCATTTGATATTTTTAGCTTCTTGATCAAAAATCAGGTGTTTCTAGGTGTGTGGATTAATATCAGGTTCTTCGATCAATTCCATTGGTCCTCTTGTCTGTTTTTATGCCAATTCCAGGCTGTTCTCATTACTATAGCTCTTTTGTGGGAAGTCCTTCTGTATATCTGTTATTTTTATTGGTTAGTGAATAAAGAAGCTGCTTTGGCCTGTGGTAGGGCAGAATTAGAGCTAGGTGGGAAAACTAAGGTGAATGTTGCGAGAAAGTATGCAGAGTCAGGGAGAAGCCATGAAGCCGCCACAGGAGACAAACGCTGGATGTCGAATGGAACCTTACTGGTAGCCCACAACCACGTGGCAATACACTGATTAACAGAAATGGGTTAATTTAAGATATGAGTTAGTCAGAAATATGCCTAAGCTAATAAGCCAAGCAGTGTTTTAATTAATACAGTTTCAGTGTGATTATTTCAGGTCTGGGTGGCTGGGAAACAAACGAGTAGCCTCAGTCTAGAGTAGCTCTACTGTAGAGATTGAAGTCAGGGATAGTGATGTCTCCAGAAGTTCCTTTATTGCACAGGATTGTGTTTGTTATTCTGGGTTTTCTTTCCTTTTTTTTTTTTAACAATATGAAGTTGAGTATTGTTCTAATTATTCTTTATAATAAAAACTCAGAGTCAGATATTAGGGGGTGAAAGCTGAGAGATCAGAGAAGCAGAGCAGCCAGTCACTAAAGGGACCTTTTACCTCTACTGAATCCTCAAGACTAAAGGGGCTATCCTTTCTCTACCAATCCTCAGACTGCATCCTCAGACTGATTGCTTCAGACTGCTGCCTCAGACTACACTGAGCTCCTGTCTCCTCCTGCCTTATATTCCTCTCTCCACACAGCCATATCACTCCTGACTCCACCTCCCTAGTGGTGAGATTAAAGGCAAATGATCCCAACTGCTGGGATCACCTTTGTGTGAGCTCTGTTTCTCTTTTAGACTGGATCAATTTTGTGTAGCCCAAGGTAGCCTTGAACTAGAAGAGATCTGTCTGCCTGTCTCCTGAGTCCTGGTGTTAAAGGACTGTGCCACCAACGCCTGGCCCTAGTGGCTTACTAATGTGCCTAGCTCTGAACTCTGATCTTCAGGCAAGCTTTATTTGTTAGATCATTAACATACACAAACCTACTAGAGTGAAAAGAAAAGCAAAAAACAAGAACCCAAAAACTTCAGGGCTCTTAGGTTTCACTCCAGTTGAAGTGGGGAAGGAAGTAGCAAAGGGTATCTCTGTAACGAGAGAAGTGGCTCAGGCCACAGAGGATCAGTCAAAGCTGTGAATGTCTGACTCAGGGGGCGGCCCCAAAACAGGTCTGCTTGCCTGTGCCTAGCATTTCAGTGAACCTTGCCTTATTCCAGCCTCACAGGGTATAGTAAGGCTCATTGCAATTCATATTCCTGTTGATGAACAACAGGTTATCCAAAAGCAAAAAATTAGGAGGGGTGGATCTCATTGAGGTATGGTTCAAAAGGACCAGATCCAGAGTCTGAGCTCTTGGTCTATGCTGGCTGCTTCCAACAATTAGCAATGCATCCAAGGGACACTGAACCAGCCATGTGGGCTAATACTTACACAGAAAGACAAGACAATCCAGCAAGTCTCAGAAACCTTAAAGCAACTATCATTTTATTGTGCTACATGAAACCACTATTTGAGATGAGAACATTCTTGTTAAAAAATTTTGATATCCTCATAAGTGGATATCAGATGTAAAGCAAAGGATAACCACAATCCAGAGCCCCAGAGAAGCCAGGTAACAAGGAGGACCCTAAGAAGGACACAAGAATTGCCCTGGGAAGAGGAAATAGATGAGAACTCCTGGGTAAACTGGGGGCAGGGGAAAAGGGACAGTGGGGGGGGGGGTGAGAACATGAAGCACCAGGATGGCCTGAATTGTGGAAAGGATGGAGAGGGAGATCAATGAAAGAGATATTTTGATAGATATCTTGATAGAGTGGGCCATTATAGGGCTAGGGAGAAACCTGGTGCCAGGGAAACTCCCAGGTAATGACAAGGGTGACCCCAACTAAGACTCCTAGCAATAGTGGAGAGGGTGCCTGAACTGGCCTTCTGTAGTCAGACTGGTGACTTACCCTTGATGCAGAATGCATCAAATGGGGGGCACGCAAGTCAAATAATCCCAAACTAACTCCAAATAGAGTATTCTAAGGTTTTTGTGGTTTGTTTTTTGATTTTTGTTTTTGTTTTTTATTACTATTACAGATCACAGTGAGGAGATAGGAATGGGGTCTGACACCCAGGCATGGCTCGCAAGGAGAAGAGAGAGGGAGCTGGGTGGGACCATGGCTTTTTGGTACCCTAAGTCACGCCCCAACCTCGCTCAGCCTTTTAAAGGCCATTGGCTGAAGGAGATTCCCCATCACCTCCCCCTTTTGTCTAAATAAGAGAGTTCCAAATCCAATACAAAACTGTATACACTAAGAACAGACATCAAGTATAAAATTAGAATTATAACCAGCTTAAACAATATTAAGCAATGAGCACAAATGTTTTAATAATCATTCTATCCTAAGGAGCCTAAGTCTCATATTGGAAATGGCTTGGCTGGATCATAAGAGGAAGGAAACTACGACTATCTAATCTTCAACCCCATCGAAGGCCTGAGAAGGGAGATATTACATGAGTAGGCAGGAAGTGCAATCAAGCAGCTTCCAAAAGGTGCAGTAGATGACAGAGACAACTGACGACCTGGGCAATCACCCAAAGTCTCATTTGTAATGTTGAAGCAACCAACTTTAGCTATTTTGGGGGGCAGGAAAAAATTTTAAAACCATCTTACCCTGTCTTGGCAAGGTTTGGCAGTTTTGGTTTTTTTTTTTTGGATAACAGTCTGGACTCCATGCACTTTGTCAGTGGTCAAGGTATGGGCAGTTCCTTGCCATGACTTTTTGGTACCCTAAGTCATGCCCCATTGGCTAAAGGAGGTTTCCCCATCAAACCCTAATTGTCATCATAGAACCTTCACCCCATAACTGATGGAAGCAGATGCAGAGATCTACAGTCAAGCACTGAGCCATGCTCCACAAGTCCAATTGAAGAGAGGGGGGAGGGACTATATGAGCAAGTGGGCTCAAGATCACAATGGGGAAACATACAGACACAGCTGACTCGAGCTCAGGGGCGCTCACAGGCTCTTCTAGACCAACAGCCAGGGAGCCTGCATGGGATCAACCTAGGTAGGCCCTCTGCATGTGGGTGACCATTATGTAGCTTAGCTTGTGTGTGGGGCCCCTGCTAGTGGGACCAGGATCTGTCCCTGGCACATGAGCTGGCTTTTTGGAACTTACTTCCTATGATGGGATGCCTCGCTCAGCCTTAATAATCTTGTTTTTCAAATGTCTTTATCAAACAGATGATATATTTTCATAAGACAGACACTATTCCAACAATAGCAGTCATATTTCTGAAGATTAAAAAGATAATACCCACAAAATCATGTCCGATAGAGAAAGGAAGATACAGTGAAATGATGTTCTCTGTAAAACAAAGCACATACCTGCGTTGAAGATTCTGCAGATTGATTAGCTAACCCTAACTTCCTGAATGTGGAATATTGCACACTAAGGACCCAAATTACCTACATGCATCTTTAGTCTCCTTAGGAGCCATTAATTATCTACCTCTCTATCTCCAACAGCCTCTTGACTATTTTGGTTACTTTGTTATAACCTGTTTACTGTATGTGTTTGATAAATACACTGATTTAAGATTATATTTACTTCAAGGGTAGAAAACTTCATGTAATCACTATGTAACAGAGAGGATAAGAATGCCCTAAGTCTCTGTAGGTATTACAAGGAATTTTCAACAATTTGAATGAACGTCCTCATGCCAATTCCTAGTAGAGATGGAGTCTGGAAGAATCTAGCCCTTTGTGAAGTGAGTTTCAAAGGTGGAAACTAGTTCTTCATTAGCAGGTGCCAAAATGTTTTTAACTTATAAAAGGAGATGACAATTTAGGTTAGCAATTAATGCACAGATACAATAACCAACCAGTTCTTCAAACGGGAAGTATCCCAAACAGCCCACAAACACCTCTGCCTCTATGTCCCAGATATTTCGTCATTACTTTTCTGCTTATGTTCCAGGTGAATTTAGGTGAGGTTTTAGATGTCTACAGGCAGCTCATGTCCTTGCACCTGTAACCTCTGAAGAAGTCAGGCATGATGGATTACACTGGGTTCAATCACTGTTACTACTAAAAATTGTGTATCTGTACCTGTATATATAAATGGTTACCACTAATTAGGATTCTTTTTTCCCTTGTTTATTTTTCTTGAAGCTTGGAATATTCTAGAATGAAGGTACATTCCTCTTACATATGAAAAAATGTTTTAAATACCTGTTTATCCATTAATGTACTTAATAAGGAAAAATACAAATGAACATTTGTTACAAATAATTTTGTTGCTCTATGATTAAACAACCACCACCACCCTTCAAGCTCAGTTTCAGTTACACCATTACAAACACGTGAAGAAGCATAATGAATGCTGCTGTGAAGCACAATTAATAAAAACTCAGACAGAGAAACTGGGGTTCAACCTGAAGGTCAGGAAAGCAAAGCCACTGCTCTTACCTCAACCTCAGTCCAAAATGGCGATCCTGCCTCCAGGAATCTCAGAATGAGATGTGTCTGAGAGCTGTCTCCTCCCATTTTATAATCCTCTCTAGTTCTGGGATTAAAGGCCTGTACCACGACTGCCTGGTTTCCAAGGCAAGCTAGTGTGGCTACTAGGATTAAAGCTGTGTGTGACCACTGCCTGGTAGTAGGCTGGCCAATGTGGGTGTTTTACTCTCTGAACTTCAGTTGAAGAGCAGAAGGAGGGAGAAGATGAGCAAGGAAGTCAGGACTGCGAGGGGCTGGTCCACCCACTGAGACAGTGTGCCTCATCTAATGGGAGCTCACCAAATCCAGCTGGACCGGGACTGAGCATGTGATCAAACCGGACTCTGAATGTGGCTGCCAATGGGGGCAGACTGAGAAACCATCGATAATGGCACTGGAACCTATCTCTTCTGCATGTATTGGCTTTTTGGGACCCTAGTCTATTTGGATGCACACCTTTCCAGGCCAGGATGGAGGGGGAAGGGCCTTGGACTTCCCACAGGGCAGGGCACCCTGCTCTCTCTTAAGGATGGGGGGGAGGTAGAGAGGAGCAGGAGGGGACTGGGAGAAGGGGAGGAAGTGTAAGTTTTTGAATAAAAAAAAAAAAGAAAGAAGAGAATCACCCGCATACTGTGGCAATCAAATAACAGCACACATACAGATATATTTGAACACATACACAAACATATGAAATAAAACAATTTAAGTGTAAGAAAATTAAAATTATTTTATATGAGAATAAATTATCAGTTTAACAGACTCATGACAACCTCTGCAATGATGTTGTGATGTTGTGGTGTAATAAATATTTCACTAAAAAGAAAAAAAAGAAAGAAATATTACTACATTTCCCCTTTTGTCTAAAATAAAAAGGCTGTAACTAATATAAGAAAAACTATATATAATAAGTACAATAACTATATATCATATATACAGGCAATAAATACATCAACAATGTCTAGTCCATTTGCATTTGATCAATTCAGAGAAAATACTCCATATCTCTGTTGTATTCCTGTCTCACTTCAGCACTGCTAGGCCACACTAGTGCTGGAGTTCAGTAGCCAGGTGCAAAATGACTCGAAGGTACACGAGGCGCACCTGTAAGAGATGTTTTACTTTGCACTGACACTTTTGCCTGCTGAACTAGACACGCAGAGGTATCCTAAACAACAGTGCCCATAAAACACCCACAAACATCCATAAGGAAAGACAATTAACAATAACACAGCATAAAATTAGACCTACCTGCATAGATCAATAAACATCAATATACCCTAGAATTTTAATTCCTGTCAAGAAAATATTTGTTTTGACTGGGCAAGCATGTTGGTTAATATCTGTAATCCTAACACTTGGTAGACTTAGGTGGAAGGTATACTGTGCGTTCAAAGCCAACCTGGTTACACAGTGTGCTCCAGGCAGCCTGAAGTACAAAGTAAGAGCATCTCAGAAAGGAAATTAAAACAATTTGTTTTAAATCAGATTGATTTTAAGAGTACTGCTATTGCCTTTGTGAATGTACAAAATACCTTAAATAGCATTTTTTAAAAAGCATATACTTTATAAACTACGAGTTAATAAAAGGACTAACTTTAGAAAAATCAGTAGTTCAGAGTCCAGAATAATTAAACTTCTAAACCAGATCTTTTTCCCCAAACAAATGATCTTTCATTCACTTATCAATGCAAATAGTAAAATACACAGCAGTCTCATTCAGCTTATAATGTTCTGACAACTACCAACAAGGATAGTTAAATATTATGGACTATATTTTGCTATTTTTTAGATTTATTCATTTTTTATCTTACGTGTGTTTTGTCGGAATGTATGTACGTGCATCACTTTGCATGCCTGATGCCTAAGGACGTCAGAAGGAGGCATAGTGTCCAACGGAACTGGAGTTACAGATAATTGCGAGGCCATGTGGGTACTGGTCATCAAACCCAGATCCTCTGAAAGAGCAAGTGCTCCGAATGTCTGAATCATCTTTCCAAGTTCTGGACTACATATTTACTATCTTTTCCATGAATTAAAACATTAACTGTTTTAGGGCTAGAAATGTAAATCAGTGCTTGCCTAGGATCTATGACATCCTGGGTTTGAACCTTAGAACAACATAAAGCAGCACGGTGGTAAACACCTGTAATACCAGCACACGGAGGGACGAGGAAGACCCTCAGCTACACAGGGAGTTTGGTGCTAGCCTGATATACACAGAATCAGTCTCAAAACAAATAAGGAAACAAAATAAGTAAATAAACCTTAATATTTTCACAAATGTTTTTACAAGACAAGAAAACCACAAAGGAATTGAGGGAAAAACACTGATCAAAGGCTATAAAATTTCAGTTAGGAGAAATAAGTTCAAGAGATCTACTGCAGACCATGGTCACTACAGTTATTACAATTCTATGCACTCTTGAGAAGTGCTAAAAGACTTTCTCACTATAGAGCAAACCTTGCTAAGATGAGAAGTAATACATATGCAAAGTAGCCACTGATCAGCGTATGCATATTTGAAAGCAACATGTTGTGCATCATAAATAAATGCAGTTTTCATCAATTAAAAAAACATACTGAGCATAGTGACTGTAACTACAGCACTTTTGAGTATGAGGCAGAATGATCATGAGTTTGAGGCTAGCCTGGGCTAAACAGTCTGTTTCTTGAAAAGAAAAAAAATGAATGAATAAACTACGGCTGGCTTGGGAAACAAAAGTACCAATGCATACTATGGCTTTTTAAAGCTCTGTCAGGTAATATTCCCTAGTTTAAGGCCTTGTATATTCATTTTTAAATCACCAGGACCTAGCATACTGGGAGCACAGAACATCTCTCATAAGGTTAGTGTGATTGAAGGTTTGAATGATAATGACTAATATATTTGAATGTTTAGTCCCCAGTTCGTGAAACTGGGAAGAATTAGGAGGTGTGGCCATAGTGGACTGAAGGTGGACTTTGAGGTTTCAAAAAAAAGTCTATGCCTTTCTGAGTTAGTCCGCCCCCCATCCCCTCCCCACCTCATTTGCTCTCTCCCTCCCTCTCTCCATGCATCCCGTTTGTGGATCAGGATGTAAGCTCTGCCTAGTACCATACCTGCTTGCCTGCTGATATGCTCGCTCTCCGCCATGACGGTCACGGACTCACCGTCTCAAATGATAAGCCCCCAATAAACTCTTTATTCTGTCATACCTTGCTCATGGTGTTTTATCCCAGCAATCAAAAAGTATCTAAGACAGTTTGGTAAATATGCGGGCTAGTTTTATGTCAACTTGACACAAGCTAGAGTTAACTGAAAGAAGGAAACCTCAACTAAAAAAATGCCTCCATAAAATCAAGCTGTAGGGCATTTTCTTAATTAGTGATAGATGAGAGCCAAGCCTACTGTGGGTGGCTCCAACCTGGGCTGGTGGTCCTGGGTTCAGTAAGTAAGCAGGCTGAGCAAGGCATAATAAACAGGCTAATAAGCAGCATTTCTCCATGGCCTTTGCTTTAGCTCCTGAGTCCAGGTACCTGCCTGTACTGCTTTGATGATAAACTGCTATATCGAACTGTGAGTGAAATAAACCTTTTCTTCCCCAGGTTGCTTTTGGCCATGTTTTATTACAGCAATAGTTACCCTAAGTAAGACAGTAATAAATGAATCCAAAGGCAACAGTTTTAAAGGCAAGCGCTACCCATAAACTGAGCTAGTTCCTTCAAATGTAAGCTATTCTAGAAAAATAAATGGCCTAATTTTAAAAATTATAGAACTTGGTGCTGGGGAAACAGCTCAGTAGTTAACAATATTCATTAACTGTTCTTCCAGATGACCCATGTTTTATTTCTAACACTCATATGGAAGTTCAAAATCAACTCCAGTTCTGGGGGATCTGATACCCTCTTCTGTCTTCTGTAGGCATCAAAAACACACGTTGTACATGCATTACCATCATAGACATAAAATTAAAATTAACTATAGGACTTTAAAAATAAGTAAATAGGGACTAGGGATGTGGCTGGGCAGTTAGGAGCACTTGCTGCCCTTGCAAAGGACCTGGGTTTGGTTCCCAGCACCCATATGGCAACTGACAAAACATCTGTAGCTAGAGTTCCTGTGTATATAAAACCTTCTCTGGAACACTGTACATGAATGTACTTACATACGTACAGACAAAACATTCTAACACATTAACTAAAAAAAATCCTTTTCAAATGTTTCTAAGAAATAAAATAAAAATAAGTAAAGAAAATCAAATGACAGCAAAATAAGGAAAAAAAATCTGTAAATAAAATTGAGGGGGAAAAAAAGACCTTTTGCAAAGACCATTACAGAGACAGAAGCACTTTCTTAAGAACTATGTTGCTTGGACTGGGGAGATGGCTCAGCATTTAAGAGCACTGATAGTTCTTCCAGACAACCTAGGTTTGATTCCCAGCATCCACACACTGGCTAACGACCTTCTGCAGCTCCAGTTCCAAAGGAATCCATTGGCTTCTTAGGGCATTGCCAGTGGGTGACACAGACATACATCTTAGCAAAACACCATACGCAAAAATAAATAAATCTCAGAAAAAAGAACACAAGGTTACTAATAGGCAGTAAGCTAACAGAAGTAAATGAGAACTGTGTAACTGAAAAGAGTAGAATGGTATTTCCGGATATACAATGTACAGGACACAACAATCCAAGTACTACTTTGCCTGCAAGTTTTCTACTCTAAAGCAGCATGTGAAATGAGCCTGAAGCATGCTATAATTTTCCTTTTCTGACTTCACAAGCTTACATCTGAGCACACTACTATTTCTCCTGCCATGCCCAAGCTCTGCATGACTACAGAATGTGGGATTATTTTTGATCAGGTATCTGCAAATTGCCAGAAATGTCTGGGGAAACTCAAGAAAGGAACATCTCTCCTCTGCAGTTTTTAGAGCCTACATGGAGTTGAGTGGAAGCGCATCTGCTTCTCCTACTCAAGTCTGGGCAGGTCTACTGGAGGCCTTCTCCTCATTCGAAGAGTCTGGGAGAGGCCAGTGGGAGTACTGTGTTCTGCAGTGTTTAGGGCCTGAGCAGAGTCAATGTGAACACTGCTGGCTGTCATTATTGTCCACTTTCTATCAGAGGAAGAACTTAATACATCTGTTGTGGGATATTTGTACATAATGTTGAAAATGTATTATTGTGATTGGTGTGATAAAAAGATGAACAGCCAATAGCTAAGCAGGAGGTATATGAGGGATTTCCAGGGAGAGAAAGGAAGAAGAAGAGGAGGAATCTAGGTGCACAGGAGCTGCTAAGAAGACATGGAGGGAGTTGGATATATAAAATGAAAAAAGGGTAAAAAGTCACATGGTAAAACATAGATTAATAGAAATGGGTTAATTTAAGTTATAAGAACTAGTTAGAAACAAGCCTAAACTATAGGCCGAGATTTCATAATTAATTAACAAGTCTCTGTCACTATTTGTTGGCTGATGGCCGAGAAACTACCACTTCATAGATCTCAGCACAGGTCCCTCCAAAGAAGGGGGCCCAAAAATACAACTTATAATTGTTTTCCATCGCTGACTTCCTTGACACGTGGGGCTTCTGTCTCACAGAACATGCTGTGATTTCTATTGTTCACATCCAATCCCATGCTCACACAGTCTTATATCCACTCCCCTTACCAAAAAACCTTCCCTGGTCCTTCAAATCGTATGCTACCCGAGGCTGGCATCAGCCTACCTGCTAGCTTGTCAGTGACATGCACCTGGAAGGAATATAAATGTGAAGACAGGCTGATGTTTACACCGCATCATAACAGTATGACAAAGTTCCTCTGGGACAGAACTATCACAGAAATTAAGAGAGATGCTTTGATAAACTGTTAACCAAATGCAAAAGGTCACACACAGTACATCATAAAATTACAGGTACACAAATCAATCTACATGCTAGATTTATAGATATGTTTCATAAAGTATGTTACTCATAACTATAAATAAAGTACTCATATGATCTAAGTCCCATCTTTCAAGTGAGCCTAATATTAACCTGAAATACAAACACAACTGAAGCCTGAACATTCAGGTTGACAGATACATACTGGTAAATTTAAATTTATTGTAGTTAAACAATAATCAAGGTATTTACTTTACTGATTATTTTAAGAAACTTCAGGATACTATGTTCTAAGTCACCAGAACATTTAGAACACATGGTAATGCAATCTAATTGGCACAGCCTGTACTACTTAGACATAACCAGGTGTGAATGTAAAGAAGAAACTCAGGATGAGTGCCTGTATCTCATCCTCAGAGTGCTAGGGAGTGCTCAGATTATGCACCCAAGCCTTTAATCTCACTCTCAGGAGGCAGAGGCAGGTGGATCTCTGTGAATTCAAGGCCAACCTGGTCTACAGAGCAAGTTCCAGGATAGACTCCAAAGCTATACAGAGAATACAAAAACAAAAAGTGAATTCTACACCAGTCTGATACAAGTATCATAAAACTTTTTGAAAGTACCAAGAAAGCCTTTGTCCTTTCTTTTCATGAGACTACCATGCATTTTAAAATTTATTTTAATCTAACGTGCCATAGAGGGTTTTAGATACATAGGAACTCTAGCTACAGATGTTTGTCAGTTGCCATATGGGTGCTGGGAACCAAACCCAGGTCCTTTGCAAGGGCAGCAAGTGCTCTTAACTGCCCAGTCACATCCCTAGTCCCTATTTACTTATTTTTAAAGTCCTATAGTTAATTTTAATTTTATGTCTATGAGTGTAATGCATGTGCAACATGTGTTTTTGATGTCTGCAGCAGACATAAGGATTATAAGTATTATATATTGGCTAGAGTTACATTCTCCTAAACTTCCAGAAGAACACTGGGAAGAAAGTTGTCTCCCATTGTAGTTGTACACAACAGCACAGAAAGAAGAACATATCTAACGAAACAGACTGTTTCAAGTCCCAATTGTCCAAATATTTGCGTACTAAAAGAACAACTTTCACCAGGTTAAGCAATACTGTACAAAACAGGTTGATGTTTCTATATACTTGCAGCCATAAAGTCAGTTATCTACTGGCGGGAGGAAAAACAGGAAAGAATTAACACTTTACCAAGCTGTGAGTTTTCAAATAAAAATACAAGTATAGCCCTGCCCTATTGCTATGCCCAGCTTACATTTTCAGCTTGCTAAATAAAATGCTGTGGGTGAACTTATCTACAACGAGACTAGAAGTTGATAGCATATTAGCTAATGTTTTCTCATGTTCCCACTCCACTAGGAATCATAGTCATCAATGACACTTAAAACATGTACAGTTCTTGGCATGTACATCTTGTTCAAGATAAAGTATCACCCCAATATCCGGAAACCCCAAAAACCAGATAAGCATGCTAGCACATACTTGATATCCCACCACTTCGTGGCTGAGACCTTGTCTCCAAACAACTAAACTAAAAGAAACCAAACCAAAACAAAACTATGCAATATGCAGAAGGTTATCAACATAGGTCTGTGGTAGACCACTACTATCATGCAGGAAGCTGTAAGTCTGTCTCCAACAGAGCAAGGAGAAAACAATTTTAAAAAACTGGCCAATTACATTTTTATTCCATTAAAAATTTAGTTCATTATGGCAGCAACTATATTTTATTTCCCTTGTGAAAATACCTGCATTTTGCAAACACGTTTTAAAAGCTAGTTTATGTCAGTTGCTCAATAATCAAGTATTTCTGAAATTCGGTACCACCCTGCTCCTAAAGATTTCAGTCTTATTTGTGCTGTTTGGTCATTTATCTACTACGGTTTTTACAAGCTTCCTGACAGCACTTAATTCAGTGTAGCAGAGACAAGATGCTGCAACAGCATTCCAAAGGGCACTGTTTCTTGTTTTTTCTCACCTTGGCCATTCTAACTTCCTGTTTTTCATGCATTGTTTTACTGCCAGCTAGATGCTGTGCCATACCAGTTACTTTCATTTCCCAAGCACTGCTGGCCTACACATCCACCGTGCAGCCCAGAAGTTTTCAGTTCGGAGGGTACCTCACTATCGGAGTATTGGCTCCAGTTGCTATCTGTCATCACCAAGTACTACCTATTGTGTTCCTCTTGATTTTTGGGAACCCCTGCTTTTTAATTATTATTTTTGGATAGTTGTACCATATATTGCATACGTCTCCTAGCTGTAGAAAGGGAACATTCTCCAAGCTCTCTCTCTCCACTACAACCTCCTCTTTCTTCCCTCTAAAAGTCACATTGTCTAGTTCCACAAAGACGTTTACATCAAGCCTAATGGATGCATCATTTATCTCAGAATACGCACTATTTCCGTTTATCTGAAACCGTGACACTAGCTCCTTGCTAAGAAAGACAGTGGGTGGAAAAAAGATACAGCCAGCTCCAATAGGTTCAAATACTCAATAAGTAAGTAGAAAGTTACTTTAGGTAAAACAAAATAAAACTAATAACGTCCCCCTATATATGTTCACACTGGATCTAGAAAGATCATAGCAAAGTACTTAGTCTTACATCTGGTGTTTTAAAAAATGAAACAGAGATTTCAGTTATTCTAACATAAGCTTTCCAGGAACACTTCAACCGTGTCAGGCACTACTAAGAAATGAATGAATCTTCTTGAGTTTAGGATTAACTTCTTCCCACATTGGCTCTCACTACTTTTTAAATCAGAAAAGAGAATCTGGACGATTCCAGGCCTGTAGCGCCATGCTGGCAAAAGGTTTGCAGAATCACTCGGCTAGGGAAAACAGCATCACTCATGGCCCATTAAGGTAGGCTTCAGGGCGGTAGTCACTGCCAGCGGGAGGGGAGGAAAAGGCCGAGCAACTGGCAATGACCAATACTGCCAAGTTAGGAAGTATTCACTACCTGCTCACTTCTGCTAGCGACGGAGTTAGGGGGAAGCGTGGAAGAGGACTGAGAGCAGACGACCAGGACAGCTCGCCCTCGATGAGGGTGGGGATAGCGGCGAAGACATCTGACTTAGGCCGGGGAGGTGGGTGCGCTGACACAAAGTGGGACCCAGACGCAGGCCCTTCGCTGAGGACCAGGGTAGGCCACTGCAGTCAGGAGCCCCGAGGAAAGCAGGTAGGCGGAGAGGGCTGACAGGGCGTGGACACCCACTTTACGTAGGCAGACAGCAGGAAAGGAGGCAGACGGCTAAGCTCACACACCCGACTTGGTCCGGGTCCAGGTTGTGCGGACCCCGGGTGGGGCCGAGGTTTAGGGCAAGCTGTGCGGACTCCTCACTTGGGCTGAAGCCTGAGTCCCCAGCCATCACTGAGGAGGGGAAATGGGTGGTGCGGACCTGGGGGCAACACTCACCCAGGCGGGCAGATCGCAGGCGCGCACCCCCAGGCGCACGGCTCGCTCCTCGTCCTCCAACAGCTCCAGCGCCCGGCACAGGCGGCTGGCCTTGAGGCCGCGGCTCCGGCGGCACCAGGCGAGAAGCCCGAGTGCCAGCAGCACCCAGCTGAAGCTCAGCCCCAGGTAGCCGAGGGCGTACACCGGCAGCAGCAGCGCAAAGCTTCGCGCGAGCTGCCCCAGCAGCCCCGGCAAGTCCACGCTCAGCGCGCTGCCCGGGGCCTCGGGCTCAGAGCGGCCCCCGGCCCGGCCGACCCCGGCCTCCGGGCCCTCGTCCCCCGAGCCGCTCATCGCCAGCCGGGCAGCTCACTCCTCCCTGCGGAGGCGCAGGCGGCACTCCCACAGACAGCAGGTCGCCCCACCCCGCGGGCCAGCGCCCCACTCCGCGGAAGGGCGGGACTGACGTCATCATAGCGCGCAAGGCCCTCCGGCACCAGAGTCGCCTCCCGAGGAGGTCTCGTTCCGGCGGCGCTTGCGTTGGGTGACATCATCACCGTGCGCCAGGACCAACTGTCCGGGGACAGTTTGCACCGGGAGACGACGGGAGGGGCGTGGTATCATACGCCCCAGTCCCGCCCACTCGACAGGGACCTCGGAAAAGAACCGCGGGCAGCGAACGGCCCGTGCGTGTGTCACGCGCCGCGGCCCCGCCCTCGCTCTAGTGGCCTTGCGAAGACGGCTGGCGCTGCAGCTCGGCGCCGGGGGTGGGTCGCTGGCGGCCCCGCCACGCCAGGCCGGCTCCGCCCCCTAACCTGTGGGGTGCTTCCCTCTGCGCTCGGAGAGGCTGGGCTGCACGCTCCGACCTGGCTGGGTGGAGCGCGGAGCGCGAGGCTTGGCCTTCGGAAGGGATGCTGCAAAAATGCAACGTTCCCAGCGGGCTGGAAAGCGAGCAGGCGGATAGGCTCTTAACCGAGTACTGGGCATTTCCTGAGGCTTCCGGTGGTTGCGTGCTAGAGTCCGGGCTCTGGGCAACAACCCCTTGCTGCTCCTGGCTCCTTGGCAGAGAACTTAAACTTATAAATGCCTCGGGTAAGGAGGATGATGAGAACTTTGTGCCTCAGGAATAAAATTCGCCCTGCGACCTTACAGTGTGGTGACGCCTCAGGTCTGTTACTCCTCAGGTCTGACTTTCCCAAACCCTGGCCCCAGAGAGTTTAGGAAAACAGTTTTCCCGCAGATTTAAAAACAACAGCCGGGTGGTGGTGGCGCAGGCCTTTAATCCCTGCACTCCGGAGGCAGAGGCAGGTGGGTCTCTGGGAGTTCAAGGCCACCTTGTATGTATATGATATTAGAATTAACTTCTTGGTACTGGTTAGCCAAATGGGGGCCAACAGATCTTTGACATTTGTGCATACTCACACACACAGGGCATATACTCACTCAGACACATATGCACAAATTTTTTAAAAAAGTAATTCCCTTGGTAACACAAGAAGAAGCAGAAAGGAACCTATCTAGATTTGTGATCTTTGACCTAAAGGCACATGTTTACACTTTGTATAAAGACTTCTATGAACATGCCAGAACCATAAAATAATTCACAGTGGGGATTGGAGAGATGTCTCAGAGGTTAAGAACACTGGCTGCTCTTCCAGAGGTCCTGAGTTCAATTCCCAGCAACCACATGGTGGCTTAAACCATCTATAAAGAGATCTGGAACCCTCTGGTGTGCAGGCGTACATGCAGACAGAGCACTGTATACATAATAAATAAATAAATCTTTAAAAAATCATGTACGGTATGCTCTCTATATGAAAAAAAATCTCTCATCTGCTTCCTTCTGCTTTTCTTTCTCCCTACAAACCAAGTCATAGAAACTAGAATTTCCACTTTCTAAGGCAAATCATAAGAATTAGAACATCTTTTCCTTAAAGCAAGCATGAAGCCTAGAAAGTTACACTGACCTGCATGTCTGATTAGATATTACAAAGTACAATTTTAGAAGGTGTCCTACCGCATATATGAATGGAGGACATGCTACATAGGGATGCTAAAAAGAATCTGAATAGGGCTTGCTGTATGGTCAACTTAGTCTGTTCTTACTGGATAACAACCATTTTGTCCGAACATAATGGTAAATAGCTGTCCATGCTTCATTGAGCTCAAGTTAAAAAAATAAAGAATGGTAGGTAGTTCACTCTCTATCTTTGGGTTTTTGTTTTGAAGGCTCTGTGATATGTAAAACTATGATCATGTATATGTGATTATCTCTTCTACTGTTGCTTGCTTGGGGTATAAGGTTGCTGCTAGCCTTGACCCTTGCTGATGGGGAAGAAACAGATCATTCCCCCTTTTTATCTCTACAGCCCAGAACCACAAAGACTATTATTATTCCTCTGATTCTGTGATTTTCTTTCTTCCTTCCTTCCTTCTTTTCTTCATCCCTTCCTTCTTTCCTACTTTCTTTTTTTGCTTGCTTGCTTTTTTAATACAGCCAAGCCTTCTTTTTTTTTTCTCCATACATTGTTTTGTTTTATTTTTTCCATTCAAGAACATAATTAAAGATTAAAAAAAAATTTTTTTTTCCTTTCTTCCCCTTCTCCCAGTCCCCTCCCACTACCCCCCACCCCTCCTTCCTCCCCCTTCTTCCTTGAAAGAGGGCATGGTGCCCTGCCCTGTTGGAAGTCCAAGGCCCACCCCCATCCTTCCTGGCCTAGGAAGGAGTGCATTCAAAAGGACTCGGTTCTCAAAAAGATAATACATGCAGAAGAGATAGGTCCTGGTGTCATTGTTGATGGGTTCTCCATCTGCCAACTTTCGCCGCCACATTCAGAGAGTCTGGTTTGATCATATGCTCATTCAGTCCCAGTCCAGGTGGATTGGTGCGCTCCCATTAGTTCAGGCA
>PVIU01004820.1:42536-79025 GCA_004026605.1 Ondatra zibethicus | reverse complement strand
GGCATGTGCAGAGCAAAGTGTGCCGTCCATCCAGCAGGAAAACAGCAAAGTGTGCCGTCCATCTTCAGAACCAAAGCCACCATGAAGTCATACTACATAGCCTTAGATTTGCAAAAATTCTATGACTAGTTAATTCTCAGTTGTCCTTATCCAGAGATCTTTTCCTGTTGACATTCTTTCCACAGCCCTGGCATTCCAGTATGTGGCACAGGTCATGGCCCACCATTAAGGAAGCCAGACAGTAGAGGAAGCAGTAAAGACTGAGCCTCACCAGACCTGATCTGGCTGGTGCCTGGATCACCCTGGCATTTGGTCACAGTAACATCAGTGGGCTAAGCCGGTGTTTCTCTGCAAGTGTTCTTCTTCTGGCCAGACATGAAACACAGGTGACCCTCTCTCCTCCTTACACTTTCTCCAAATCTAGAGCTGAATTAGAGTCAAACGCAAAACAACTTTGAGTTTACTTAAAGATTTCTCCATCTTGCTATTGAGGAATGTTGTAGCTGTGCTCTTGTGAGCCAGGTCCTCGTGCTGGATTCAAAGATCTGCCTGTCCTTTTTTTTTATCTTTAGCTTTTACTGATGTTAGACTGTGTTAGGGAAATAAAAGGCGCAATAAACATGAGGGGCTCCTGCATGCTGTTTAGAATCTAAGGGGTCTGCTTTGGAGTTAGTGATCAGATCCCGGAGGCCCCTCTTAGACTCCTCAGGGACACCAAGACATACCTGGAGTTCTTGCATGTGTTGCCCATGTGTGTGTGCACGTGTGGATATGGGTACACTCACACCTATGTGCCTGAGGCTGGAAGCCCCTCAGTTGCCACCCACTGTTTTGTGAGACAGGATCTCTCACTGGCTTAGAACTCACTGAGTAAGACAGGCTGACCAGCCACTGGTCCACAGGATCCTCCTGTCTCCACAGTCCCATCTAGGGCTTTACCACCACGCTGGGCATTTTATGGATTCTGTGGATTGAACTCAGGTCCTCGTGTTTGCAGAGGGCGCTTTGCGGACTGAACCTTCTCTCCTGGAACATGAGTGTAGTTTTCATGGTGACCCAATGTGTCCTCTGTAATCACAGGCATTCCCTCTGTCCACTGTGAGAGACAGAGGTTGGTGTGGGCAGACTCGTCGCCCAGGGATCTGATATCTCAGGCTGTGCTCTGTCACCTTCCTGGCAGGAATCACACACAGACCCAGAATTTCAGAACTCAATTCGCTATCTCATTCTTGTTGAATTTTAGACTCAAACATGATGGTAAGTGTGTTTTATTCAAGGGCTTGAATTCATCTCTTAGTTAAATTGCTTTGCATTTTCTGGAAAGTGGAGATGGTGGCCGAAATTGTATACATCATTTAAACACAAGAAGAAGGAGTTTATCTCTAGGGACACTGCCGTGGGGATGCTGCCAGAAAGAACCTCTGGTCTGGGTGTGGTCATCTGCGGTATAATGCCTGCCATGGGAACCTTCCTTCTGACCCCAGGTGATTCAACAGGATGATTCAGCAGTTAGATGTGGAAGTCAGAGGCTGCTTCCTGCCCCCACCCCACCCTGAGCCCCTCCTTTTCTCAGTCCTTCCAGAGATAGCTTTTCTGCATCTGTTGCTTTGCAGGACTGCCCTGCTACCCTGAATTGGTACCTGGTCTCTCTGGATGCGTCTGATACAATCTTCCTTCACAGATTTAAAAAAAAAAACATTTTGTGCTTTTCTAAGTCACTCAAGGTCTTACTTATGAGAAAACATGGATGTGAGACATTTTCTTTCATTTAGATGTTGGTAGTGGTGCCACAACTATCCACCGCATGTTTCTTTTCTTAAAAAAAATCTTTGTTTTGCATATCTATCTATTTATTTACTTATTATCTATTTATTTATTTGAGAGAGAGAGAGACAGAGAGAGAGAGAGCACATGAGCATATACCCCAGGGCTCTTATGGTGTGTGTGTGTGTGTGTGTGTGTGTGTGTGTGTGTGTGTGTGTGTGTGTGTGTAGTTCAGAGGGCAACATCAGCAGTGGGCTCTGTCTCTGACCACCATATGGATCCTAAGGATGAAACGTAGGTCACCAGGCTTGGCAGCAAGAGCTACCAACCCTGCGTATTCTCTTCTGATCTATAAGAGCAGTGTGGCTACGAGGACCTTGGCTTCCAGGGTCAGGAGATTGCCATCTTTGCTCAGCCTCAGTTCCTTGTCTGTGCAACTTTAAACACCCCATGGCTTCTCTGAAATGGGAGTGGGTATTCGGCTCAGGTGAGGAGGAGTGCCGAGACCATGGCCCTATCAGACAATCCTGGTATCAGACCCAGCTTGGTCCCGGAGGCTAAATGCATTCAAACAGAACCATGATCCTCTGACACTTCCTGCTCCCAGTGAGAGGCAGGTGATCATCTTTGAAGGATTAAATTAAATGAGATCTTGTACCTGAGACCTTTGGCTTGACACCTAAGCACCAGATGAACGACAGCTGTTATGACTGGGATCCGTTCGCATCCCAAACTCTCAATGAGTTATTTTTACATTTTCAAGATAAAAAAAGTTGGTTTGACATTCATTTTTATAGCAGGATCAGGAAATCTCCCTCCAAACCCCCACCTCAAGGAAGACTTTCACGCTCTTAAACCTCACCTTGCTTGCTGTCTTCTTTAAGATCTGGTAGTGGGTTCCACCCCTTGCAAGGCTGCGGGCAGGATGGGACAACCAAAGCTGCTTTCTAGCTGCAGTGCGGACTTCACTGGCTGAACTTTGGACCTGGTCCTTTTCCTGTGTAGGCTCTTCTCTCCCCTTCAAGGTCAGCACCCTCCCCTATTCTTGCCAGCCTATTTGTAACAAACACCTCTAAGTGTGGAGCCGGGTAGGGACTGCTTCTATCTTCCTTAACGTTTGGGTCAGGAAGGTATCCAGATGCGTGCTGGCTGGGCTGAGAACAGGGGCGAGACTCACATCAGGGTAGGGAGGGCGCCCAGCCCTTGGTGGACACAGATGTGCTCAGGAGGGCAAAGGAGGGGTGCAGTGCCCTGTTCAGACCTGTTCTGGAGGATGGCTCCTTGATGTGTGAATGGCCTGCGGTCTCAGTCGATCAAAGCAGTTGGCAGCATTTGCCTGGGCTTTTGATGAGCCTGGCAACAGCTAAGGGGAACTTAGGTGCCATGTTCACCTACTTATGAGCAAAGGTATCTGATTCCAAAAAGTTTAGCTAAACAGGGGAATCCACAGCCTGTTTGGAATGTTTAAATGGCACCCTAGAGTAGGTGCCTCAAACAAGAGACACTTGGCCCTCAAGGCTCCGGAGGCTGGAAGTTCAAGATCAAGGTGCTGGAAGATAAGCCCCTGGCTTGCACAGCCACCATCTCCTATCTTTCTTTCCTGTCCTGTCACCTTATTAACCATTTAAAGTGCACAGCAACCGGGGCAGCTGGTTCTGTCGCAACACTGCAAACCATCTTTGCGTAGTTATGGAACATTCTGTCACCCCTAAAGAAGACTCCACAGGCACTGAGCAGTGTACCTCTGGTTCCTCTGTCATCTTCATATCCTCTTCCCATCCTGGAGACTCATATGGAGGGGGCTTATGTGAAGCCTCACTTAGCCTGCGGAAGCTTCCAAAGTCAACCCACCCTGTAGCATGTGTTGTGGCATCATTCTTCCTCATCCACCTCATTCCATCTTGTGCATGTAGAATAATCTGTCAATCTACATCTGCTGATTGGCAGCTATGTAAGTTCCATTTGGTGCCCCCTAGGTATCTCCATTGTGAGCATGCGTGAATGAGTATTAGTAACAGCATGTGTTTTCTTTTTAAAAATATTTTTTATGTTATTATTGTTGTTGTTTTTATAAGAGTATATCAATATAATACTAAATAACATAATAATATAAAATTAATGTAACAATATAATAATTAACATTAACGTAATAATATATAATAGCAACATACTGATAATTGTGTGTCTGTGTGTAGGTATATGCCCTTGAGTACAAGCGCCCAAAGAGACCAAACGGGGGTTTCAAATCCTGTGGAGCTAGAATTACACATTGTTGAGAGCCACCCACCATGGATTCTGGGGACTGAACTCCGGTCCTCTGCAGGAGCAGTACATACTGTCAACCCTGAGTCATCTCTTCAGCTTCCTCATCCCACTTCATTCTTTGAGGCAGGGTCTCTCATTGGGGGCTCTCTGATTAAATTAGGTTGGCTGCACACAAAACTTTGGGGATTCTTTATCTCTGCCTCCTCAGTGCTGGGGAACACACACCCTGCAGGACCCTTTTTATGTGGGTCTTAGGGATCAAAGGTGGGTCTTCATGTTTGTAAGATGAACATTTTCCAGACTGAGCCATCTCTCTGTCCTGTGCGCATGCACTTTTCAGCAAGATGCGTTGTTTCTGTAACAGAAGCAGCTGATCTATGAGCAGGACCCTGGAAATGAGAGGGCTGGACCTCACTTCCAATTTGCCCAGCCCTGAGTCAGCAGACATTCTGCCCAAGTATGGCCGGTCTCCTGCTCACACACCCTGCCGACACCGACAGTACTTTCTCCCTGCTATGGAAGTGGATCTCAGGCTTAGCTTTCTCATTTAATAAAAAAGGATTTTCCCAGTGGTCAGCTCTCTGTTGGTGTGCTCTCAGTGGAGATGGAGAACGGGAACATATTTTTGGATGGTGGTGATTTATTTTCTGTAGTGAACCACGTGAACAAAACACCCACGCAGGCTTCTGAATGGTTCGCCAGTTCTGTGTCACCAGACAGTTTTAAACCTGTCGATCTGTGTGAAATAAACCAACTGTGGGTAAAAGTGTTTCCCGGGCAAGGGAGGGGCTCCTTTCATTCCCTTTCACATTTAAGTCCCATCCTTTCAGGGCATGGTGGCTTGGAAAGACATCCTGGACATACTGGGTGTATGTACAGTGACTAAGCAGAGTATCTTGAGTTGGGGAAGAGTCATCTTTCTGCCTGAAGGCCTCTGGGATCTAGCCTGGGTCTGTTACCTGCAGCGTTTTAGAGTTCACTTTCTCCTCATGCCTGATACTGTTAACTGGTTTCCAAATCTGCGACTGCTTAGATCCTAGGCCCCAGGGGGAGAAGCTGGTCCTATTATGCTGACACAGCAGTAAATGGGCCCCTAAGTCCTCATCTTTATACCCATGGATTTCTGCATCTCACAGATGAAGCGTCCTTCATCAGGAGAGCTTCTTCTGGCAGGAGAAGCAGTTAACACAGAGACCCACAAATCAATGTTTAGAGAGATAAGAGGGGGTGCAGTGCTCAACTCTAAACTCAGTGTCTATATCACACCCCTCCCTACAAAGCTCAAGGATTGTCATGGAAGAGGGAACAGAGGCTGGGGCTGGTGGCAGTGGCTGCTGGCGGTAAAACTGACAATACAGCTGCACACGTGGATTCACAGTGGCTGAGGATCTGTGCTCAAGACCTGTATAAGCTCCACTGACAAAATCCTAGCATGGATGGGGAGGGGCCCATCAAGTCCCCACCCATCTAAGGAGCAATGGGCAGTTGATGGCTTCTGGGGAAGGGAGTCAGCTTCCTTCAGCAATTCTGCCCCTAAGGGCCATCCATGGTCCTATACCTGTGCATTAAGTGGGCCTGGGGTGGGGCTTGAGGGGTGGGGAGAGAGAGAGAGAGAGAGAGAGAGAGAGAGAGAGAATGAAAAGTGGGGATGGGGAGGAATTAGAAGGGAGGAAGTAGAGACAGTGATTGGATCCAATTTCATTATTATATGCATGAATGAATATTAACTAAAACATTTTAAAGTATTTAAAAAATAAAGTTTGTTCTTTGGGTTCTGCAACATCTTCTACCCATGTAGCTTAACTTTAATTTCCAGGTTTTCAGTTGGACTGGGCTAGCAAGAGGGGTTTTCTACCTCTAAATGCTGTTTCCAGGATGCGTTCACAGTGTGGCTCCATAATCAGACTGTGACACTCAGCAGTCATGGCCACCAGCTTTGAAGTTCTTGAAATTAGGTGGCAGGGATGAGAATCCATCTTCAGAGGCTGTGGCTGGTGACTGCTTGTTCGTTTCCCAGCAGCCCAGACCCAAAATAATCACACAGAAACTGTATTATTTGCAATACTGTTTGACCAATAGCTTAAAGCATATTTCTAGCTAGCTCTTACATCTTAAATCAACCCATTTCTATTATTTTATATTTTACCACGAGGCTTGTGGTTTACCAGTAAGGTTCTCCTTTGGTGGCCACATGGCTTCTCCCTGATGCTGCCAACTCTCTCCTCCTCAATCTGCTTAGATTCCCGCCTTGCCCTATTTTGCTCTGCAATAGGCCCAAAGCAGATTGTTTATTAACCAATGGTATTCACTGCATGCAGAGGGGAAGCCCACATTGAGAGAGTACAGCTGCAGCCAATTTAAGTGCATGGGGCAGACCTCTCAGAAGTGGGTCATCCTGTTGTGGGGAACTGGAGGTGCAGTTCAGAGACGTCCACAGGGGTAGGGCTGAGCTCTCATCGTTAGAGGTGGTCTTGCACCCTTCAAAATAAAAGAACAAAGAACTCCAAATCTGAGGGAGCTGGGGAAAGGCTTGGAACCAAAAATTACAATGTCTAGACCAGCGGTTCTCAACCTGTGAGTCACGACCCCTTTGGGATTGAACAACCCTTCTACTGGGGTTGGCTAAGATTACCAGAAAATGTATTTACGTTGTGATTTATAATAGTAGTAAAATTGCAGTTAATCTGTAGCAACAAAAATGTTTTTATACTCCCTTTCCATCTCTCTCTTGAAGAGGCAGCTTCTGCTTATTTCCCTTCTCCCCACTTCTCCCATTATTCCCCCGTTCTCTATTTCTTTCTCTACCTGTCTCTGCTCATCCCCTTCTCCCCTTCTCCACTTTCCCTTCCCTTTCATAGCCCACTAAATGAATATCCAACCTCACTCTGAAAAAAAAAACAAAAAGAAAAAAAAGGAAATGCTTTTATAGTACAGGCTCACCACAAGATGAGGAGCTGTATTAAAGAGTTGCAGCATTAGGAACCACTGCTCTAGACAAAGAAATAGTAAGTAACGGAAGGTAAAGAGACACACTCAGGGTGAGGGTATGGCTCTGTTGGTCAAGGGCTTGTTCTGCAAACCTGAGGGCCTGAATTCTAACAAAACAAAGCCAAATGCCAGGCTCTGGAGGGAGAGGCAGGGGGATCCCTGGGGCTCTCTGTTCAGTTGGGTCAGCTGAATCACCAAGCTCCAGATTCAGCAAAAGACCCTATCTCAGAACAAACAAACAAACAATGAGCTGGAAAGTGTATGATGAAGACACTTAAAGTTGACCTCTGGCTTCCATACATGAGTGCACATAGGTGCATGTATACTTGCACACACACAGACACAGAGACAGATACACATGCATACACACAGACACACTGACACACACAGACTCACATACACAAACACACACAGACACAGTCACACACAGAGAGACACAGACACACAAAGATGCACATAGACATAAATACATATATACAGACACACAGACACACAGATACATACAGATGCAGATATACACAGACACAGATACACACAGAGACTCATACAGACACATACTGACACACACAGATACAGACACACTGATACACATAGAGAGAGACTTACACAGATACACACAGACACAGATATACACACAGACATGCAGAGAGAGGCACAGACACACAAAGATGCAGATAGACACAAATACATACAGACAGACACACTGACACACAGATACACACACATACAGATGCACACAGACACTCACACAGACTTATACAGACACAAACACTGACACACACATTGATACAGACATACTCAGATACAGATACACACACAGAGACACAGGTACACACAGAGACTCATAGAGACACACACTGACACACACAGTGATACAGACACACAGATACACACACATACAAACACACACAGACACTCACACAGACTCATAGACATACACACTGACACACACAGTGATACAGACACACTCAGATACAGATACACACACAGACTCATACACACACACACACACACACACACACACACACACATCACACGCTGAAAGGCTGTAACTTAGCTCTCCATGAGGGGAAGAACATTGCGATGTTTATCCGAGTGTCCAGACCAGATCTGAGCTTCATTCTTCCTTTAAGTTAGGATTGCCCTGTAACATATAGGAAGCCAGTAAAATCTGATTGTTTAGAAAACTAAGGAGTGATTTTAATGTGTTGCCAATACAACATGGGGTATATTTATACTACAGGTTATTAATTTCCCCAATTTAACTGGGTTCCTAATACTTTCATTTCTTAAATCTGGCCACCAAGTGGTTGAGAACTGTGAATGTGTAATTCACACTATTCTAGTGTAAGTAGCCACAGATAAGATGTCGCACCCCAGCACAGAATAGAATAATAGTGAACAAAATGCACAGAATTACTATGTTTAAAGGTCGTAGTGCTTGTCTCTACTGGGGTCATGGTGTGTCATAATCATGATTGGATGGGGGCAGCATAAACTGGTATAATTCCTTGCAAAAAATAGTTTGACTGTTTATAAAAAACAATCATAAAAATACCAGCACCCTCGGATGAGGCTGATTTGGTCAGGAAGAAGCAGGTGGCTCCAGTGAGGACCGTCTCAGCCTTGGGTCCCAGCACGTCTCTCCTCTGACCCACGCTCACTCTGCTCCCACTGCCTAGAAGAGAATCCCAAGCCCTCTCAGTGGCCGGGGAGGCCCTGCCCACCTGGATCCCAGCCTTCTCCCCCCATCCCCACCCCACTTGACTTTATCAACCCCTACTTGCCTCCTGGCTGCACCCCAACAGGCCAGCATCCTCTGAGTCCATCAAGCCTTCCTCCCTGTCTACGCTGCCTGGAGCTTCGTTCCAAGAACCACTGTCACGTTACCCTCTCAGTGAGCCCACCCAGCCGTGCCTCTTCAACCTCCTTTCAAACACCATCCTTGTCCCCGGCTTCTCTCACTTTTTGCCCAGGATCATGTGATAAAGTTCACTCACTGTTGATGTTTGAACTCTGCTCCCAAGGATCTTCACATAAGGTGAGTTTAGCTTTGCAAAAACAAATCAAAATCAAAACCCAAACAAACAAAAACCTCCTGGGCCTTGTGTGTCTGTTGTCTGTGTTCAGTTCCTGTTTAGGCAGTCGTGTTTGGTGAGAATTTACAGATGTGTATGCAAAGCTACAGGCAGCTAAGGATACTAAACGCGGGAGAAACAGCCTCCCCAGGGAGGAGCACGCCATTGGATTCCCAATACCAGGTGGTCACCCTGAAAACACACATGCAGAACAGTGTACAGACTGAGGAGTCTGTACTTATGTGTTTAGGAATGTACACACACACACACACACACACACACACACACGCACACACACACACACACGCACACACAGAAGTGATAAACTTAAGAAGAGGCCTTGAATTTGAAAGAGAGCAAGGAGGGGTGCATGCAATCATTTGAAGGGAGGGAAGGAAAGGGGGAAACGATGTAATTGTATTATAATATTAAAAAATAACAGAAGTAATTATTAAAAATATTCAGTAAACGTTTTATAATAAATCAGTTAAAACTGAGTAGAATTATCTGTCCTTATAAATCAGGTCCAACAGGGCCCCCGGATGATAGCTGTGATGGTTAACGCTAACTGTCAAGTTGACAGAACGGAAGGTTCCAGGAGAGCAGCGTCTAGGCATGCTCGTGGGGGATGACATTAGCAGTGTGAACTGAGGTGAGACGGTCAGCGGTGTGAACTGAGGTGAGATGGGATGGATGATGATGTCAGCGGTGTGAACTGAGGTGAGATGGGATGGGGGTGATGTCAGCGGTGTGAACTGAGGTGGGATGGGACAAAGGATGATGTCAGCAGTGTGAACTGAGGTGAGATGGGATGGGGATGATGGTGTCAGTGGTGTGAACTGAGGTGAGATGGGATGGGGGATGATGTCAGCGGTGTGAACTGAGGTGAGATAGGACCCTGGAGACTGTCTAAAATGGAGAGGTGAGCTGAGCCTGCATCCGCGGTCTCCTGACTGTGGACACATCGTGATCAACTGCTTCAGGCCTCTGCTGCCATGACTTTCCAGTCATGATGGGCAGAACCTGGGACTGTGCAGTAAAACTAACCCTTCCTTCATTAGGTGTCTTTGTTAGGTGTTTCATTATAGCAACAGAACAGTCACACACACACTACACTCACACAGTCACACATTCTATGCATTCATGTACACACTTATGCCTCATGGTGCACGAGTTAGTGCTGTTGTCCTGGTTTTATTTTAACTATAAACTGAAAGGTAACTTTATGATGGAAGTCCAGGTGGGACCCCAGGTCTTAAGCAGGCAGCCATCAACCACAGGCTGAGCTTTGGTCATGTGACCAGGAGCAGGTCAAAGGCACCTGAGGCTGGGTCCTGGCTTCCCAGAGGTCTGCCTAATACTGGTTCAGAGGAGCAGGCAAGCAGCAAACAGTGCTTTCCTTGGTAGGTAGCCTTGTGCTACTGTGCTGTTGGGCCACTTGCAGAACCAAATGGCTTTATACATCCTATGTCACCATGGGACACTCTGAGAATTAAAAAGTGCCACGAGAAACCAAATGGCCTTCTTCACTTTTGAAAATGTCTTTTATTTCAAGTAAGGGATGGCTGAACTTCTACCCAGACTCCCCTGTAAGCTCATGGCAGAGCCTGGCTTGGCCAGCAGGACTTCAGCTCCTGCTGCTCTCAGACTTCCCAGGCATCCACGGTGACGGGTGTCCCAGGGAGATGGGAGGAGCAGAGCCCAGGAGAGGCAGGTGAGTGTTGGACCTCCTGTGTGGATGTGCGGACAGCCATTCTCCTTATGATGGATGTTTAGAGACTAATCTCCTTGAGGAGTTATGCCTGCCTCATCCTCCCTTCCAATCTGATTTCCGACTCCTTTGCCTGGGGTAAGGAGGAATAGAAGGAGAAGAGGCAGCAGCTGAGGCCCTGGCTGTGCCCCAGCTCTCTGAAGCCACCTCAGCGTGTTCCCAGGCTAAAAAAAAGGCCAGAATCCCAGAAGCTCCCAGCTAGGGCCTCCTGGAGGAGCATCCTTTGAGATCCTGAGTTTTCAGCTGCCTTTTCGTAGCATGAGGACAGCTGGTTAATTTGCCCCTCAAGTTTGTGGTCCAGGTCTAATTTTTTATACCTGAATTCAAAGAAATCAGTAAGAGAAAACTGTGTTTGAAATTCCTTTTCATGGCTGCAACGCTATGCTACACCTTTGACAACACAGTGTGGCTGCATTAGTAACAGGATTCATTTCGAGTCCCAGCACCCATTTCTCGACAGAGAGCACTATTACTGGGTGTGAATATCCCACGAGCAACCAAAGAGGCCCTGGGTTGTTTTTAGAGCTGGATAATAAAACCTGGAAGGTGCCCATGCAAGGCTCTCGGGCTCAACAAAGATCTCAGAGAGAAAGGAGCCATGCAGGGGTTTCGGTGACCTCCTTGTTGGCATAAGGAATCAGCTCAGTCGCCACTTGCCTACCCCTCCAGGACAGTGCTGTGTGAGGCAGCATGCAGAACAATGCTCACTTTCAGGTTCACTGGGTGGAAGGAATCTAAAGAACAGCTGTGCTAGTGATGATCCCCTGAGGAGCAGTTAGGAAAGGAGTGCTAGGCTGATTCTAATTGGTAGATTAGCAGCTAACTCACAGGACTGTCCAAATGCATGCTTTCGCCTCACACTGCCATCCAAAGAGGGGCTAAACCAAGTCCAGCAAGGTCTAAACTTCAAAACCCAAGCTAAGTCAGAAAGGAGGGGAGGAGGGAGGGGAAAGGGAGTGAGTGAGAGAAGGAGAAAGAGAGAGAGAGGGAGAGAGAGAGAGAGGAGAGAGAGAGGAAGTATCAGAAAAATAAAAATTAAGACACAAGAAGATGGAAGAGGCCCCATTCATGGTGGGGACCAACTGCTGCCGCCCAGCTGCATCTTCTTTGCATTGTCTTTATGCAAATGTGCAAGGATGCAGGCAGGATACGTGGTCCACAGGAGTCAGGATAAAAAATGCCTTATACTGTTGTGGGGGTTGAATGACAAGGGTCCTTATGGGCTCATATATTTGAATACTTGGTTCCCAGCTGATGGAACTATTTTGGAAGGCTTGGGAGGCGTGGTCTTATCCAGGAGATGTGTCACTGGGGATGGGTTTTGAGGTTTCAAAAGCCCATACCATTCTTAGTTAGCTCTCTCCTCTCTCTGCCTCCTGCCTGCTTGTAGATTGAAATTCAAGCTCTCAGCTCCTGCTCCAGCACCATGACGACCTCCCTGATGCCATGCTCCCTGCCATGATGGTCAAAAACTATAACCCATTGGAACCATGAGCCCCAAATTAAACATCTTCTTTTACAAGTCGTCTTGGTCATGGTGTCATTACCTCAACAATAAAAAAGGAACTAAGACAACGGTTGTTCAGAAACGCACCGTTAACGTCGCCAAACCCACTGTAACACATCCTCGGATGTGAAATTTTCAGGATAGACCCTGAGTCACGATGCTGAATGTCATCAGGTTTGGATTCATATGTTCCACAGTTCCATAAATTCGTGTTGCGCCAGCTCTGTGCAGAGACTGAAAGCTACCATTGGTGCAGGGCTCGCTAGCTTCTGGGTCAGCACCCTGGAGCTTTGTTCAGTGTCCTGTCAGTGAGGGTGACAGCTGTGGGCACCATATTCTTCCACTTGAGGTGCCTTCACAGTGATGGCTGAGGATCCCTCATTGCTGCCCCCATCTCGGTAATTATGCATATTATTGTCCTTTCATGCTTTTACAAACACGCAAAAAAAAAGCTAAGCGTAAGATACTCATTTTGAATAAGAAATTATCAAGCACTCCCAACATACACAAAAGCACAAAGAATGATAATAAAAGCCTTATATTCATAGGAAGGTTCTAGAACAACCAACATGGCCGGTCTGCTTCCCAAGCCCTGCCCTGGTGAGCCTTCCTCTCCTGGGCTTTACTATCATTTCTCATATGTTTGTGTGTGGTGGGCTTGTGTGTCTCCATGTGTATACATGTTTGCAGGTTCACATGTATACAGATGAACAAGCACATGTGTGATGTGTGTAGGACAGAGGTTAGGCATCTTCTTAGTCTGTTTACTGATGTAGGGTCTCTAGCCAACTTGCCCTGAGGATGCTCTTACCCCTGCTTTTGGAGTTCTGGGGTTATAGGCAGCACACAATGCCTGCCTGGCTTTCAATGTAGATTCCAGGTGTCCCTACCCTGGTCTTCAAGCTCACGTGACAAGTGCTTGAAGCTCTGTCCCCAGGTCATAGAATTAGTTTAAAGCCTATCTCAGGATTTCCATTTTGCTTTGTCGTTTAGAAGTATCAATGTTTTAGTCTCTGAGAGGTGCTGGATGACATTTTTTCTGTTTGGTCTCCAATTGAGAATTAAGCTTGCTGGGCGGTGGTGGCACACGCCTTTAATCCCAGCACTCGGGAGGCAGAGGCAGGCGGATCTTTGTGAGTTCTAGGCCAGCCTGGTCTATGAGAGCTAGTTCCAGGACAGGCTCCAAAGCCACAGAGAAACCCTGTCTCGAAAAACCAAAGAGAGAGAGAGAGAGAGAATTAAGCTTATTAGTATTATAGTTTAAAAACTTACCTGTGCGTTTAAAAGGTGTGGGTTTCTTTTTCCCTGAGGTAACCTCACTTTTCTCTGCAGGGATGGAAGGCTGATGCATAGAAAGCTCACATGCAAAGCAGGAGCGTGTCCAGACAGCGTCACCATAGCGAGCACACCTTGCCGATCTGAAGTG
This sequence comes from Ondatra zibethicus, assembly GCA_004026605.1. Taxonomy (NCBI): domain Eukaryota; kingdom Metazoa; phylum Chordata; class Mammalia; order Rodentia; family Cricetidae; genus Ondatra; species Ondatra zibethicus. The sequence goes on along the minus strand of PVIU01004820.1, from coordinate 65,226 downwards.
GACTGCACATCCTTCACCCAGAGGGTGCAGCTGTCCCCCTCTCATCCAGCCTCTTAGAGGAGGTCCCACGGTTGTGAGGGATCTGGTGTGAGACAGTCTGCTAGAGAGGTTCTTCGGGGGTCAATTGTAGCCCAAGGCCGGAGATGTCTGAAATTGTAGCAGGAGGAGTCAGCCTTCTGCTGTGAGATTAACTAATATGAAGGTCAAACCTGCTCTGCCTCAAAGGGAAGGCGTGCACGTCATCTAGACTCCGCAGGGTGAAGCAAGGCCTTTCAGTGCTCATGGAGACCTCGTGATGTCCAGAGTGTCGGCAGAGCCTCCTTGGTATGAGGGACCCCACCCCCAGTCACTAGGCCGCAAGAGTGCTTGTCACGGCATTAACTTCTGCATCTGCTGCTTCTAAGCTCCTTGGCAACACGGATCAAGGGCTAATCTCTGACCTGTGTCCATAGCAAGAGAACTGGTCCCTAGAGTCCTCTCTTTGATATCTGACCCCTACACCCTCATCTATGTGCACAGGCCTCCTGAACACCTGGCAGACAGAGTCTATGGTGTGGTTCATAGTGCCTGAACTGATGAGGGAATTCTTCCTGGTGGTGTCTCAACCTGAGAGAACATTTTCTTTGTACCTACCACCTACAGGGAGCAATGGCATTCCCAAAGAACCAACAATAGGAAAAAGAGATAGTGCTGTTGGAGACAAATATTGGTAGAGAAGATGTAGGCTCTGCTATCTTCTGCTTTATACCTCAACACAAGGGGACACAGCAGACAGGTTCCTGCTTCTTTCTGCCCCACGGAGCCACCTCTAGCCTTCTGTCACTGTGGAAGCTGACAGAGAATACAGGGAGTGACACTCTGTAGAAATGTACATCTACCCGAACTGTAGTAGGAGTCTCTGGACCCCCGGCCCCTCCCCTCCAGGGAGAGGTTTCAGGGTCTGTTTTACGGGATGAATAGATGGAGGACAGATGCTTTCTGACCTGGAACCTCCCGGTCTACTCAAGGGTAGCCATGTCCATGAACTCAAAAGACAGCTGCCACTGCTCACATGACAGGGAGAGGAGCATAGAAACACCTCACATGCAAAAAACCCAGTCCGAGACAGGTGAGACGCTGTCAGTCGTGTGATAAATCAAGCCACCCTAGGTGTAAGTCATTTGGGCAACTAGCCACTGGCCAGACTTGTGCAGTTCTATCCATCCACTCTCATGAAATGTCCCTTAAGGTCATTCCGCAGGCACTGGTTTTTGATAGAATTTGATTAAAAATTGCATCCAAGTCTGTTTTCTCACAAAAGCAGGCTGCTTCCTAACCTGTGGTCCCCTTCCAGAGGGATTTGGTCCTGGTCCATGTTTGTTCTCAGTTGTGTTCCAAAGCAGCTGTTTATTAAAATGCCAACAGCTATGATTAATTTCTGGTGCTGTGTGGTGCATCTGTTTGGGGACTGGTGACATCAAACTGACCCCAGATGATTCTTATGGTGGGGGCTTTGCCTGGACACCCAGCCCCTACATGTCTTCTGTAAGACACAATTTTATTACTTTTGAAGAAAGCTTGTCCTGAAGTCCAGTATCCAAAATAACCACCCTTTCTGAGATTAATGAACACTCGGGCTCTTAGGAGGGAAGAAGCGCCAGGGGCCTGCAGGCTAATGGTTTGTGGCGCCCTCTCCGTGAGGGCATCTGTTCACGGCATTCCAAGTGGAACTTGATTCATGGAGCCCCAAATCCCATCTGTAGGGGAGGCGGGTGGGAGGGGAACTCTGGTGAGAACATCTGTTTCCAGACACATGTTGACTCATGGCTACACAGCACAGGATGCAAAGTGACGTCTGAGGTTGGAACAGAACAAGAACGCCATGCATTTTGAGTGGCACCAGAAGAGGTGGGGTCAAGGTTGCGAAAGCATGCTTGTACACCTGGGTCTTGGGGGAAGGGGGTTCACACGGTCATCCTGCATGTTGCTTCCAGCAATGGAATGAGGGTCACTGTCTGAGTTAGGGTTTCTACTGCTGTGACAAAACTACCAAGACCAAAGAGCAAGCTGGGGAGGAAAGGGTTTATTTAGCTTACACTTCCATGTTGCTGTTCATCACTGAAGGAGATCGGGACAGGAACACAGGCAGGACAGGAACCTGGAGGCAGGAGCTGATACAGAGGCCATGGAGGGGTGTTAATTACTGGTGTGGTTCACATTGCTTGCTTATTTCACTTTCTTATAGAACCCAGACCCACCAGTCCAGGGCTGTACCCACTCACAGTGGTCTGAGCCCTCCTCCATTGATCGTTATTGAGAAGATGCCTTACAGATAGATCTTATACAGGCATTTCCTCAACTGAGACTCCTTTCTCTCTGATGAGAGACTTGACTTTGTGTCAAGCTGAGGCACAAAACCAACCAGTACACTCACCATGTGCAGCAGAAACTGATATTCATAGCAGAGGACAGAGAAGTTAAGGTCCAGAGAGGAAGGCTGGGGTGTGTGTGTGTGAGGGGAATTAGCTTTGGGTCTGGTGGGTTGATTGGCGGCAGTAACTTGTAAATCAATCCATCAATAAATACTCTGCTCCAGACCAAATCCCTGAAGCTGACATAATTTACTGAAATCAGTTTGCAAATTTATCAATTGGGTGTGTTGTCTATATGTTAAAATATGTTTCTATTAAAAGCTAATAAGATCTGTTCCAATTCTACCTGTGGGGACTGGCTTAAATGGCCTTTGAAGATATTTCAAAATGATTGGCGGTGGGAGGCTAGTTTGCTTTCCGTTGTTATAGCTGAACACTGCAGACTTAGGGGGTTGACTTTAAATAGTGGAGTGTCTGGGGACTGAAAGTCCAAGACCTTGGTGTTGGTGTCTGCTTGGCTTCTGTTAAGGGCTTCTTGATATATCTGATTTGGTGGAGGGAATCCTATAGTCAGGTTTCTCCTCTTAGGAAGCTGGATGCCGTTTTCCTGCCATCATCTGATGTTAAACTTCCCTGGCTCCAAAGCCCTGCTTCTGAATCCTTCTTGCATATTTTTTTGTTGGATTTTCTACTACATCAAACAAATTGCAGCATGTGAGTTTGGGGGTGTGGCTATTGACATGAAAGCAGAAATATCTTTTACAGTTTGAATTTGGGGCATTATCACATGTTTACCTAAATTCAGCCATTCCCTTTCCAACTTCTCTCAATTCAAGTGTTTGATCCTCAGAATGGTAGAGAAAGGGTTGATTTGTAATTCTGGAAACATTTATATTCAAATATGGCAAATCAGAAACATGTGCTTCCTTCATCGGATTTTCCTTAAAAGCAAATCGAATGGGTGCATGTGCAAAGGGCCCAGCACAGTGAGGACCCCAGCCAAGTTTGTGTGGTCATACCTTTAGTCCAGCTGTCTGTGGTATCCTTTGCTCTTCCAGCGTCCCAACCAAGATGACTATGACATGTCTTTGCTCCACGCCTGTCCTTCAAGGGCCGCTCCAAGTCTGCACTTGCCACCTGGGGGAGTCCCACCCCCACCTTTAAAACAAGGGAGTTATTCCATATTCCAAAGGGTTGTGTGTCAGCTGGAGGTCAGAACAGACTTTGGATCTCCCCTAAAACTTGGCTTACATGCTCAGTCTGCTCCTGAGGCCATGACCCAGCCCACACCCCCACTGGTCCCAGATGATGCTCCAGTTAGGACTAAGGCAAGCACCAGGTCCTGCCCCTCTCCAGTGCTTCTGGGCTAGAGAACTCACTCTTTAGCTGCCAGCCACTTGCAGGATGTGGATTCAGTATCTATAAATCAACTAGCAGCTCCTTGGCACATGCTGTCCCAGTCACCAAATGGTGGGGTGTTGCCACGGGTCACTGTCTGAATCTGTGTTTCCAGGTTCTTGGTGTCTTATTAAACTGATGCAGATTGCATGCACACAGATTGCAAACCCTGCACACCAGCAGTGGGCTCCTTGTGTGAGATACACAAGGAGCCCAGGTTATTTCCCAGGCCTTTCAAGATGGCATGTGGGAGGAGGATCTGGTTGCTAAGAGTAGGGAGTGGGTTCTTCTTAGATTGACAGGCTTGGGTTATGTAAGCCTATGCTCACTGCCCATGTCTTTCCTATGATGTCTTGGTTTGAATCGTATGCACATCCAGGGAGACATAGGCCTAAGATGGTAAGAGGGGCTTTCTCTAAAAGGTCACTTGGATGACAGTTTGCCTCACTATACCCCAAACTAGTTCCATCCAGATCTGTCCCTTGACTCTCATGCCTGGATACATTCCTGAGGATAGCTGAATGGAAACTGGGCACAAAGACAGCTGATACAGGTATCTAGGGGAAGAGAAACCTAGTCCATGGTCAGAAGTGGGGTGCACATGTAGCTTCATGCAGGTGACCCTAGGTACCCAGGCACAGTATAGGTGAGGGTGTGTTCGCAGGACAGGGAGGCACTCTATGTAGGACTGAAAGAAGAAGCATTTAAATTGATCTTTTTAAAAAAACTGTAACTTTTTCAGTGTATAGTAACTGTACAGAGTATTGGGTTTCATAAAAATAATTTCTTTCAAATATATCATATATTTTTTAAAGAGTCATTTATTTTTGTTGTGTATATGAGTGCTCTATCTGCAGGTACACCTTTATGACAGAAGAGGGCATCAGATTCCATGATAGATGGTTGTGAGCCACCATGTGGGTACTGGGAGTTGAACTCAGGACCTCTGGGCGAGCAGCCAGTGCTTTTTTATTTTTTATTTTTGGCTTTTTGAGACAGGGTTTCTCTGTGGCTTTGGAGCCTGTCCTGGAACTAGCTCTGTAGACCAGGCTGGTTTCGAACTCACAGAGATCCGCCTGCCTCTGCCTCCTGAGTGCTGGGATTAAAGGCGTGCGCCACCACCGCCCGGCCAGCCAGTGCTTTTAACCACTGAACCATCTCTCCAGCCCCACAAATAAATCAAATATTTAACCAGAGTGTTGGTTAGTTTGTGTCTGCCTGACACAGGCTAGGGAGAGGGAACCTCAGTTGAGAAACTGAGATTGTTCTGTGGGCAAGTCTGAGGCTTTTATTTTTTTTTAATCAGTTATTGATATGGGAAGGCCCAGCCATTTATGGGCGGCACCACCCCTGGGCAGGTGGCCTGAGGTTTCTTAGAAAGGCAGCTGAGCAAGCGGTGGGAGCAAGTCCTTAAGCAGTGCTCCTCTATGGTCTCTGCCTCCGGTTTCCTGCTTTGAGGCTTTGTCGTCCCTCAACCATGAACTATAATCTGTAAATCAAACCAACCCTCTCCTCCTTAAGCTGCCTTTGTTCGCGGTGTTTCTCACAGCCACAGAAAGCAAACCAGTACAACGGTGTTCACTCCTTCACCTTGCTCTTTCCCTCCCCGTCTCCCCTCATGTTACTTTCTGTACCCTGATCCCGCTCATGGATGTAGGGGAGGGGAGACCCCAAACCTGTGCCTCCCTCCCAGTGTGAGTTCATTTACATCTAGGCTGGCTAACCGCATGTCCGGTGTGCTCCTCAGAACTTTGGGAAACTGGAGTGAGGATGAGGTGAGACCTTGGCGTGGAGGACGGAGGTCCTACACGGCTGCCAGTTCCTCCGAAAAGCAGAAGTGCAGAGTCTGGGAAAGCTTGAGCTAGAGCCCAGTTCCGGCAAAACCTCCCACATCTTCCGGGGAGCCAGAGCCCAGTTCCGGCAAAACCTCCCACATCTTCCGGGGAGCCAGAGCCCAGTTCTGGCAAAACCTCCTACATCTTCCGGGAAACCAGAGCCCAGTTCTGGCAAAACCTCCCACATCTTCCGGGAAACCAGAGGGCAACCGTGTAAGTTTTGGAAATCGAACGGTTCTTTGCCCACTGCCTGTAGTCCTTGGTGCTGTTTCTCAGAGGGCCCTGCTGTGTTCTCACTCAAGCACAGAGGACAGGCACATCCCCCATCTGGGTTTCATTTCCTGTCGAGTGATAGGACACCCGACAGAAGCAACTTCAGGGAGAAAGAGCGTATTGGTCGTGAATCCCGGCTCCGGCAGTCGGGCCTTGAGGCAGCTGTCACGTCACGTCCAAGTCGCCATGAGCAGAGAGCAATGGATTAATGCGTGCAACTGCCCAGCTCGCTTTCTCCACCCGTATCTAGTCCAGGATCCCCGCCCCAAGAAGGATGCCACTCACAGTGTGCAGGTCTTCTTGTATCTATTACATTATCACAACAATCCACACAAGCATGCCGACTGTGCAACCCTCGATCTAGACGATCCCTCATTGAGACTGTTCCTGGTGATTCTAGATTGTGTCAAGTTGACGTGGCTGGGCCTTATCTAGCATCAGGCTATCATCACAGCTTCCTATATTTTAAATATTAAAAATGTAAACTTTTGTGGGGGTTGAGAAGCACACACATAGCAGATTTTATTCTCATCTACACATTTGCTTCTGTAGGAGCTGCCAGGCAAGTGCAGATGGTGAGTGTGCCATTGTTGAGGACATCGGGAAAGGCTGTAGGGTGCTGTCAGGCAGGTGGTGGGGACCTTGGGTAGCACTCTGTGCCTTTAATTTCGAAGTCCCTCCTTTTACATCACTGCGGGAAGGGGAGCTGGTGTCCTTTAAAGATATCCTTGGATTTGAAATTTCACACTGTTTTTATTGCTTCATTAGGAGACGGTCTTCTGACAGCATTGGGAAATGTCAGCAGGCCTCCTTCCCGCCCTGCCTTGTTTCCAGTTATGCAGATGGGGTTTACCCGTGTGCTCCCAAGATGGGATCTGCCTCCACTTTTCTCCCTGATGGGGTGTTTATCTCTCAGACCTAGGTTTCTGGGGAGCAAGGGCTTTAGGAAAGGCAGCCAACATGGGTAGAGGGCACACACTGTGGTTGCTTTCCCTCATATGAGCCAATTCAGAAGCCTGCCTGACATTTTCCGTGAGCTTTGAAGGTCACAGAGGGGCTCATAGGTCACGGAGAGGTGTTCTTCTGGGATGGGGGTTGGGTACAGCTGAAAGTTGACCTTGCTCTTGTACATGTAACTTTAAAACCTGTGGCTCTTCACTAGAAGCCACACAGTGATACCTCTGCTCCCACAGCATTGATGAGATCAGGAGGAAGGACCTCGTCAAGGGCACTCCTGCTGGGGTGTGGTGCCCGGCAGCCATCGGCTCCAGGAGGAGTAGGATGCTAATGGCCATTAGACTTCTGTGCTCTCATCAGATACACAGGGAGCCTCAAGTTCCCTGGAGCCTATGTGAAAGACCAACGGAGTGAGGAGAAGAAATAGAACAGAAGAGAAGGAAGTATTTGCCAGCTATCCACCCAGAATACACACGGAGCTTGCTCCACCTGAGAAACAAATAACAGGATCAAAAATGTGGGCAAGAGATCAGAGTACACATTTCTCCAAAGAAGAGGTACAAATGGCCAAGGGTGTGTGAGAAAGCTATCAGTATCCTTGACCACCAAGAGACTGTGGGGCCAAGAAGAATGAGCTGTTGCCTCACACTTGTTAGAACGGACACTATAAAGCCACAAAAGATTACAAGTGTTGGTGGAATGGAGAAGTGGGGGCTCTTGGGTACAGCTGGGAGTATGCAAATTGGTACAGTGATAATGGAAAATACTATGGAGGATCTTTTAAAAGTTAAATTAAAAAATTAAAACTGGAATACCTAAGACCCGGCCATCCCTCTTCCAGGCATATACCAAGGTGAGCAAATCAACACCAGGGAAAGACACTGGTGTCCCTACGCTTAAATCCTCCAGTATTGGGCATGCCAGACAGATGCAGAAGCAGCCTATGTGTGCAAAACAGATGGATCGATAGAGAAGTAATTGTGGAACATCTATGTGTGTACACCTGAGTGTGTGCACAGCATCATACCATTCAGCTTTTAGAAAAGAAGTTTGCCATCTGTATCACTCTGCTTTTCATAGCTACAATAAAATGGTGAATCAGTGGATGTTATATTGTAAAGCTTATCTTTTTTCATAAAAAAAAACTGGAGATGTGAAATCTAGGGACCTAGATGGCAATGGCCTTGTGGGTAGCAGTACCCAAGTTACAGAAAGTGTCATGTAGGAAGAACCTGTGCTATCTTCCCTGGTGCCTCTGTCTTCATTCAAAGCCACGAGGACCTAGTGACAGGGCTTTACCTTGATGACCTCATCAAGCCCTGGCTCCCTCCCAAAGGCCCTCAAACATCCAGGGAAGAGCTGAGTTTCTCCTCTATCCACACCATTAACACACGACCTTGAGGATGAAGCCCCCGCATACATGCCTAAGTTACAACACGCGCAAGACAGAGCACTGGCACTCGCTCTGCATGGAGGGGCTTGGATAGGGCATTTCTACATAATTAGGCTGACACCAGAGACAAGGCTTAGGCCACCTCACTCCTGGGAACAGCCTAGAAACAGTGGCAGACAGACACAGAGAAGGGCTGGTTCTCAGGACAAGGCTAGGGGAGAGGATCCAGGTCAAACGGCATTGAAGTTTCATCAATAGCATGATCAGGTTCTGGAGTTCCATGCCTAGGAGGGGCCACAGACAGAGTCGCAGTGCTGTGTGATGAAAAGCTGGCCTTCACACACTCCCAAGCCTTGGGTACACAAAAAGGGAAGAATAAAGTCAAGGACCTGGACCATCCTGGGTCTCCCTTCTATCTGGAGAAACTGGAAAAGGAAGGAAGCGTTTTAGCAGGGTCGATTCTGTCACAGGTCAGGAGATAGACTCTGTGCTCACAGTGAGCTGGGGCCTGAGCCTTGCTGTCTTCTGTAGCCTCCCAGGCCACAGGCCTTCCAGGTTCATGCATTAAATCAGGACTTCTCGAACATTTCCCCTTTTTGTTGCCCCCTTTCACTACGGGAACTGACCTCACTAACACACCAAGAGGCTCAGCTGTTTCTGGTCTCTCCCTGCACCTTCATGAGCTGCCCGACCCCTGTACCTGAGTGTGTCCTCTTTCCGTCTCTCTAGCTAACTGGAAATCCTCATCAGCCAGCCACCATGGCTCATGGTATAACCAGTATTCATAAAGAACTCAGTGCAAGTTAAATTTTATAACAGCGTTAGTGCTGAGTAACTGTAGTCTAATGCCTTGAGTTGCTCGTCAATGGGTCATAGATGAGCTGACACCTGAGAAGGTCTCCCTCCTTGGATATAAGCACCAGTGTGACCTTGGATGCATGCACCAGTGTGACCTTGGGATGCCTGCACCAGTGTGACCTTGGATGCATGCACCAGTGTGACCTTGGGATGCGACTTTATCTCACTTGCAGGGACCCTGTGTGATGGTTAATCATGACTGTCTCTGTGATCAGTTTGAGATCACCTAGGGGTTAGTAAGCTACGCCCCTGGGTGTGTCTCCGAGGGTGGACTGTGGGGAGACAAGCATGTAAGTAGCCCTGGGCTAACCCAACAGTGGGTTCAAAGTCTGAACAGGTTGTTGGGCAGTGGACTTAGGCAAGGCTGGGCCTGGTTGAGGAAGCAGTTATGGGGCCATGTCATTGGGATTGTGTCTTGTCCTTTCCTGTCTCACTCTGCTTCCTAGATGCCACAGGGGAAGCAGCCTCCTGAAGTACACGCTCCTAGTGCCGTGATGTTACATCTCACTGTCAGTCCATCATAATGGAGACTGTAGGTTGAAGACTCTGAAACTTTAGCCCAAGCAAATCTCTCCTCAATTGAAGGAATTTCTGATTCTCTTCTTAAGTACTAAACGCTCTTTTCCAAATAAGGTCAGTGCTTGAACATACATGTTGGGGGGTGGTGCCTGAGTGGAGAGGGGGCTGAAGCTGGAGATGATTTCCCTCAGCAGGTCTTGCTACATCATCTCTGACACACCAATAAGCAATTTGCAAAACATTAGAGTACAATGCACCTCACGCTAATGGTGTTTTAAAGTTTCATTTACACCAAGGTTCTTGTGAATATCAATTACACTGTATGCCAGCATGGTTGGCTGATGAGGACTCTAGTCAGGCGAGCACCAGCTCAGCTCCAGGCCACGCCGGAAGGCGGTTACTCTGCGTGTTGTCACCAGCCAGAGCTTCTGATGATGCCTGCAGTCTGACTTCCCACCAGAGACCTGCTCCTAAACTGTTGCCTGTGGGATTGTGGGAAAAATAACCCACCCAGTCCTCAGGGCCCTCATGCGTAATAACATGGACATGGTTCCTACACCGTTGCTGAATAAGGGAATCTGATTTTGCAGACAGAGCTGGCATGTGTATATTGCTCACTTGAGGTCCTTTCTCAGATGTGACAAATGCTGCTGCATGTCACGAAAGAGGAAAACAAAGAGAAGCCACACCAGAACTGGGACTCTCAGCAGGAGGGATCCGCTGTTACCCCAGAGCTTCCCAAACCTCTCCTAGTCAGACACACATTAGGTCCTGTCCAGAAGACAGATGATGTCATCCACAAAATAAACAGCAAGTGAGGATAAAATAGCAGACAGAGAACCTCCACGAGACAGCGCAGCAGCCTGCCCTTCAACCCAGGCAGCCTGAGGACATCACCAAGGAGGATTGCCAGTGAAGACCAACGGGTATGGAAAGGTACCTGGGTAAGTCACCTAACCATATTTTTTTTTGCTTGTATTTCCATTTTCTCTGTCCTACCTGGTAAAATTTTGTTCATTTTATTTGTCTTTTAAAAAACAAACATGCTTGTGATTTTTATTGATCAGTTCTAGCGTTTGCTTTCCTGTTTTAGTATTTGCTCATTATCTCCTCCAGGCTTGGTGGAGGTTCCTGAACACGCTGGTGGAGACCCACTCCTGGGGAGGGGGAGTGCTGTCAGCTATGGAGAGGCGAGGAAGGTGGCAGCTCCCTGGTCCCCTTGGCCGCGAGCCTGGGACCTTTGTGCACTTAGCCTCGCAGAAGTCAGAGTGAGCCCCGCGGGACTCTGTGATCAGTTGATCTGTTCTATATTCTCTCAATTTTTAAAAAATATTTTATTTTCATTTTCTTTCATTAATTCCTTTTGCTTTCCTTGGGGATTCTGCGTGGGATTTGTCTGGAGGCAACCTAGAGTCTATGGGGTAGGGAAATCCTGAGATGCATTGCCTGCCTGGTCGCTCACAGGGCCAGAAGCTTGAGTTGGGCTCCTCAGCCATTCTGAGCCTGTTTTCCATCTGTAGAAGCAGTGACATCCTTCATTTCTAAATCAGGCATGAGACCACAGAGTCTAGCAAAGGTAAGAACAGGAGACAGGACGGTTTATCACTCTTAGTCTTTTGAGTTCAAAGCTTAGCTCCCTTCTCTTTAAGATTTTTATGCAAATTGTGTACAAAGGCTTACCTGAGGCTCTGGAAGCCCCGTGAGTGGGTGCAGTGTAAGGGAAGCCCCGTGGGTGGGTGCAGTGTAAGGGAAGCCCTGTGGGTGGGTGCAGTGTAAGGGAAGCCCCGTGGGTGGGTGTGAAGAAAACATGTTTTTGTGAACTAGAGAAAACATGGTTTTGTGAACTAGTCGTGACCCCCACCCTACCTGTTGCCAAATGTACTAGAACGTTAGGTGCTTTCCAATGGCCTGCAGGTGCTTCCCTGCCCTTCACCTGACCCAGCAACCCCCCCCCGTCCTGTCCTGCCTTTGATATAACCAATCATAGTAAATGCCCTTTAAATGAGCCAATCCCTGCGTTTGACAAACAACCCACTGTACCCGCTCCCTGAATATGTGGTTTTTACCTTTAAAAGTAGACTGTAATGACTAGTTGGGGCTTCTCTCCCTCACCTGGCTGAGGAGCCCTTTGCACAAATGAGAATAAAATTCCTCTTGCTTTTGCATCAACCAGACTGGTGACCCTCCTGAAGAGTTAGCATCCCAGAGTTGGGGGAGTTTAACATTTGGGGACTCGTCTGGGATCGGGTATGCCCCCCACACCCTGGTTGGAGGTAAGAGCTAGCTAGCCATCTTTATTGTCTTGAATGTGTCTATGTCTTATATGTTATTTTTGTAGCCTGGCCAGTTCCGTATTTGTGCCTGTATAGGACCTGTATTAGAATTGGACCAGTGGGGGAGGCAGACATGCCCTGAGACCCCTGGTCCCACTCTGGAGTCCGCTCCAAGAGTAGTCTGGGGTAAAGAGAGAGACCAGGTCTCTCTCTTCCCCGGGGAGCCCGATTTTGGTCAGCCAACTCCCTCTCAGTTCATACTTTCAATTTTAAATCGATCTGTTGCCGTGCATCTTGGGATTTTTGTCTTTTGTGTATGTCTGTTTTTTGTCTGTTATTTTGTTCATATTGACATCTCACTAATTATGGGACAACAAGTTACCACCCCTTTGACTTTAACTCTAGACCATTGGAAAGAAGTCTCTGACTGAGTCCAGAACCAGTTGGTCAAGGTCCGAAAGAAGAAATGGCAGATTTTCTGCTCCTCAGAATGGCCCACCTTTGAGGTTGGCTGGCTGAGGAATGGAACTTTTATTCTCAATACTATCTTGCAGATTAAAGAAAGAGTCTTCCAGATGGGACCCCATGTACACCTGGACCATGTGTACATCGTTACTTGGGAAAGCCTTTCCTGGGATCCCCTGTCTTGGGTTAAGCCATTTCTCCCTCCACCAGGGCCACAATCCCAAAACTGGCCCCTGGCCATCCTCAACACCCCTTACACCTCTTCCCTCTTGCCACCCCCTTCCCTTCTTCCCTTGAATGAACCTCAAAAACCGAAATTCAAGACTCCGGCTGTCCTCCCAAATGACCAGGAGGATTTATTACTCCTAGATCCCCCTCTGCCCTATCCCCAACCCTTACAATCTCCTCCCCAAGGAGCTCCACCACTGTCACAGGGCCCCCGAGAACCTGAACCCTCTTCCCCTGATTCTACAGAGGTGGAAGCCACAGGACCGGTCTCTCCTCTTCCCTCCAGCTGACTGTGCCCCAGGAGGGAGCAGGGAGGAGCCTCGGCAGAAGGCATTTGGGCATTGTAGGCTTTCCCCCTCCATTCTGTGGCAGGGCAACTCCAACACTGGCCATTCTCAGCCTCTGACCTTTACAATTGGAAGACCAATAACCTTTCCTTTTCACAGGGCCCTCAGGCACTGACAGGGCTGATCGAGTCCATCTTACTCACACATCAGCCCACCTGGGATGATTGCCAACAACTTTTACAGGATCTCCTCACTACCGAGGAGAAACAGCGAGTCTTCTTAAAGCCTCTCAAGAAAGAAAGTCCTTGGGGCAGATGGCAGACCCACCCAGCTGCCAAATGAGATAGAGGACTCCTTCCCCCTCACCGGACCAGAATGGGATTACAACATCGTGGCCAGTAGGGAGCAACTTCATCTCTATCGCTAGATTCTCCTAGCACATCTCAAAGTGGATGGAAGATGCCCCACCAATTTGGGCAAGGTATGGAGGAGACTCCTGCAGGATTCCTAGAGCATCTGATGGAAGGATACCGTATGTATACCCCCTTTGACCCATTGGCTGCTGATCGCCAATTGGATGTGATCATGTCCTTCATAGGGTAGTCTGCACTAGATACCCATAGTAAGCTCCAGCAGCTGGAAGGGTTGCAGGGGTATACCCTCCAACCTAGTCAAGGAGACAGAAAGGATTTTCAATAAAAGAGAGACCCCTGAAGAGAAAGAGGAAAGATTGCATAAGGAACAGGAAGAGAGGGAAGACAAGAGAGACAAAAAGCATAGCCAAGAATTGACTAAGATCTTGGCCATCGTAGTACATAACACAGAGCAAACAAGAAAATGTCAGAATAGGAACTTGGGAGACAGGAGAAAGCCATGGGTGGACTGGGACCAATGTGCCTACTGTAGGGAAAAAGGACACTGGGTTAAAGACTGCCCAAAGAGACCTTGTGAACTGAGGAAGAAATCAGTTCCTGTTCTGTCACTAGAGGATGATGACTAGGCAGGTCAGGGCTAGGAGCCCCCCTCGAGTCCCAGATAACTTTTGATGTAGGGGGGTAACCAACAACCTTTTTAGTGGACATTGGAGCCCAACACTTTGTCCTAACCCAGACAAAGGGGCCACTAAGCTCCAAGATCTCCTGGGTCCAGGGAACCACTGGGGGAAAACTGTATTGATGGACTACTGAGAGGAAACTCCACCTAGGCATTGGGCAGGTGACACACTCATTCCTGCTGGTACTGGACTGCCTGTACCCCCTATTGGGTGGAGACCTCCTTTCAAAAGTTGGAGCTCATATCCATTTGCACAAGGAAGGGGCCACAATTACTGGCTCGGATGGACAGCCCCTCCAGGTGCTAACCTTACGCCTGGAGGATGAACAGCAGCTACATAAAAAGCCCCCAGCCAACCCCCTTTCCCTGGATCCCATCTGGTTAAAAAATTTTCCCCAGGCATGGGCAGAAACGGCTGGAATAGGACTGGCTGTTAATCAACCACTGCTGGTCATAGGCCTAAAACCTTCTGCTACCCCCGTCTCTATCCGGCAATATCCCATGAGCAAGAAGGCTAGTGTAGTAAAGAGGGGAATGGGCAGGCCACATTCCTGATGCCCGGTTCCCAGCCGCACAGCGCAGGGCCCCTTGTTCCGTCTCGCCTGGCTAGCTTAAATCCCGAAATAATTACACAGCAACTGTATCCATTGAAATACTGCCTGGCCCATTATCTCCAGTCCCTTATTGGCTAACTCTCACATACTATTTTAACCCATGTCCATTAATGTGTATTGCCACTTGACTGTGGCTTACTGGCATGAGTTTAACCAGTGTCTGTCTTGGGCAGGAGAAACATGGTTAATGGATAATCATCAATAATAGTCAAGCTTATAGTCATGTTAGTTAGATTTTCTAGATATATAGAGGTATATTTCAGTTAGATAGGCATTCTTCATATCTTTCAAAGATGACAGAATATGGCATTTAATATTTTAATAACCTAGGGCTTTTCATGACAATGAGACACGTCTGCTCCTGGCAGCACCAAGCTACTTCCTGAGGAAGATGGGCATCAAAGAGGCTCCTTATGGAGTTGGTTAGCCATTTGGGCAAGAAACTGCTCTTTCCTGGACTGTTGCATAAACTGGACACAAAGAACCTGCAGAGAGAGGACTGCTAAGCTTGCCTAAAGGTGAGATAATCCTTCGGGGTTCCTGCTTCATGAAAGAGTCTGTGAGACATTCTACAGGATACAAAAAGTGACTAAATTGTCTTTAAAATTTTATGCCTCATAAAAATATCTGCTGGATACTATGGGCCTGTAGGCTAAATATAGATGACCCAATGGTTTAGAGAAACTTTGGATGACTGTACAGGCAGCGAGATATCTCTGTCATTTCTAGAGTTTTAAAAACTGCTTACAGTGTACTTCCTGTTTACTTAGGTAATATTATATCCTTCTGGAGTCTTTGATGGAGTTAAAGAATAGATAGATATAGTTTTCCTTTGTTATGATAAAAGATAAAATAGATATAAATATTGTAACTTTAATTCTTGCTTGATAACTGTTTTGTTATATGTAATTTTACTACGTTAAAGTGAAAGCTTTTCTTTTTTGTTTAAACAGAAAAAGGGGAAATGGTGTAGGAGGGTCTTCTGTATTCGTGTTGCTTTCATTGGTGAATAAAGAAAACTGCCTTGGCCTTTTGATAGGGCAGAAATCAGGTAGGCGGGGTAGACAAAACGGAATGCTGGGAGAGAGCTGCTGCCATGGAGCTGCCAGGTCAGACACACTGACTCTTTCCTGGTAAGCTACGACCTTGTGGTGACACACAGATTATTAGAAATGGGTTAAATGAATATGTAAGAGTTAGCCAATAAGAGGCTAGAACTAATGGGTCAGGCAATGTTTTAAATGAATACAGTTTCTGTGTAATTATTTCAGGGGTTAAGCTAGCCGGGCACTGGGAACGGGGCCACCGCTCCCCTCTTTACTACAGGCTAGAGAGGACATATGGCCACACATACAGAGACTATTACAGTTGGGTATCTTACAGCCCTGAGGCTCACCCTGGAAGACTCCCCTCCTCCCAGTAAAGAAACCAGGGTCAGGGGACTATAGACCAATCCAGGACTTGAGAGAAGTCAACCAAAGAACAGAAGACATACACCCCACCATGCCTAACCTCTATAATTTGCTGAGCACCTTGCTTCCGAGCCATCTCTGGTACACTGTGCTAGACCTTAAGGATGCCTTTTTCTGCTTGAGATTAAGCCCCCAGAGCCAGCCCATGTTCGGAGCAATTTTCTGCAAAATGGTGAGTGGAAAGCGGGGGCAGTGGTGGTGGATGGACAGACTATTATATGGGCCAGTGCCTTGCCACCAGGGACCTCGGGACAAAAAGCAGAACTCATAGTGCTTACTCAAGCCCTACAAAAGGCCCGAGGAAAAAAGATTAGTATTTATACTGACAGGCACTATGCCTTTGCTACCACCCATGTACATGGGGAAATATACAGGAGAAGGGGACTCTTAACCTCAGCTGGAAAGGACATTAAGAATAAGACTGAGATCCTAGCTCTCTTAAAAGCTCTCTTTCTGCCTAAAAGACTGAGTATCATCCACTGCTCAGGACATCAGAAGGGCAACGGCCCCATTGCAAGAGGAAACAGAATGGCTGATGAAGCTGCCAGAGCGGCTGCATTAGGCCAGGAGATAATGTGCACAGACTCCACAGGAAATGCCCCTCCCAAGGAGCCCCTCTTCCTCTACACTGACCAGGACCTAGATGAGGTCCAGAAACTAAATGCCAACTTTGACGGTCAACTCAGAGTATGGAAACATCAGGGAAAAATAATTCTACCTCTTAAGGATGCCCATGAGCTGGTTGGCCCACCTCCACAGATGGACACAAGAAACTAAAGACACTCCTACAGAGAGAAGAGCAGTTTTATTTCATTCCCAAGCTTCACTCTTTGATCCAACAGGTCACTGAGTCCTGTGTCCTCTGTGCCAGGGTAAATGCAGGACACCCTAAAATACCAGAGAGTGCCAGGACCTGAGGGGACCAACTGGGAAGTCAACTTCACAGAAGTAAAGCCAGGAAAATATGGTAATAAATACCTCCTAGTCTTTATACATACCTTCTCCAGATGGACAGAAGCTTTTCCCACCGAGAGAGACTGCCCAGATGGTAGTCAAAAAGATATTAGAAGACATCTTCCCCAGTTTCAGTTTGCCCAAGGTAATCGGGTCAGACAATGGCCCAGCTTTCCTCTCCCAGGTAAGTCAAGGGGTGGCCAAGGCATTGCGGATCAATTGGAAATTACATTGTGCATACAGACCCCAAAGCTCAGGCCAGGTAGAAAGAATGAACAGAACAATCAAAGAGACCTTAACCAAATTAGCAATGGAGACTGGCACTAGAGACTGGGTACAACTCCTTCCCCTTGCCTTGTTTCGAGTATGGAACACTCTCTCCTGATACAGGCTGACTCCATACAAAATCCTATATGGAAGGCCTCCCCCCTTATCAGACATGTTCACTCCTGCAATTGATTCTTTTGTTGGTGCTCCACACTTGCAGGCACAGTTGAGGGCACTCCAGATCATCCAAGCTCAGGTCTGGAAGCCCCTTGCAGTGGCCTACCAGTTGGAGGGGTCCAGAGACTCCTCATCTGTACCAGATTGGTGACTCTGTCTACGTCCGGAGGCATCAGTCTAAGACCCTCGAGCCCCACTGGAAGGGTCCTTAAACCATGCTGCTAACCATGCCAACTGCGCTTAAAGTGGATGGTATTGCCACGTGGGTCCACTCGTCCCACGTCAAGAGGGCACCACGAAAGGACAACAGAACCCTGTAACATGAGGGCCTGCTTGTTGGGGTTTCTGCCCTGCCTGGCTCCCACAGCCGTTAAGCCCCAAAGAAATCACACAGAGAGGTCTATATTAATGATAAACTGATTGGCCCATTAGCTCAGGCTTCATATTAGCTCCTGTAGTTTATATTAACCCATTATTCTTATCTATGTTAGCCACATGGCTCGGTACCTTTTTCAGCAGGGCAGGTCACATCCTGCTTCTTCGGTGGTCTGGGCAGGAGAGGGAAAGAACTTCCTTATTCCCATAATACTCCTGTTCTCATTGCGCCACCTCTACTTCCTGTCTGGTTTTCTCGCCTATACTTCCTGCCTGGCTAATGGTCAATCAGCATTTATTTAAAACATGATTGACAGAATACAGACAATTCTCCCGCACCAGAACCCGGGACGATCAAGCCGGATGGAAGCTTCAGCATACTCAAAATCCACTCAAGCTAAGACTTTTAAAAACTGTATAATAACTTTGACTCTCCTAGCCCTGGTTAAAGGAAACCCACAAGCCCCCCAACAGCTCACCTGGCAGGTCTCCTCCAAAACTGGGGAGGTCATTTGGTCCTTCACAAACATAGCACCCCCAGGACCTGGTGGCCTGCCCTCATGCCCGACTTCTGTCAGCTGGCCGCAGGGCTAGATAACTGGGACATCTTCACATATTGTGCCAATAACCTACCCTTCCATACGGGAGGAAGAATTAATGCGGCTGGGGAATTCAGACGTGGTATTCCCCAGAGGAGATGCCTACTGGCCCAACAAGATTTTTACGTATGTCCCCGAGATGGTAGAAATTGGGCCACGGCTCAGGGATGCGGGGGCGTTGACCATTTTTACTGTGCTGCCTGGGGATGTGAGATCACAGGAGATGCATCCTCCTGGGACTGGATCCAAGTATGTAGAAACTATACCAAGCCATCCAGCTGCTTGATCAATGATAAGAGAAAGCTCTTGGGGGCCTGTGGGGGAAAAATCAGTTTGCCTACCCCTCAACATCACCTTCACCCAGAAGGGGAGACAAAACTACCAGGATTGGCTAAAAGGAAGAACCTGGGGCATTAGATGGTATCTTCCGGGTACTGACCAGGGGGCCACTTTTAAAATCAACCTCAAAACAGAGTCACCCCCTAGCAAACCAGTGGGACCAAATACAGTATTGTCCAACCAGGGTGGCCCCTTGGCTGGCCACCCAGAAAACCAAGAGCCAGCATCTGAGACTTCCATTCCAACACCTACCATCGCTTTAGACGGCACGTCCTCTCCTGAATTTCCCCCGACTGGGCAGAGATTGCTCAACCTAATTATGGGAGCATACTCAGTCTTCAACCAAACTAGCCCTGACTTGACCAGTTCTTGTTGGCTTTGCCTGGCCTCGAGGCCTCGAGCCCCCCTTATTACGAGGGTATTGTGGTCTTGGGAGCCTATAATAACACCACTGATGCAAACCAATGTCTTTGGGACACACACCACCAGTTGACCTTGACTGAGGTGTCGGAACAAGGAATTTGCCTAGGGAACCCACCCAAGTCCCATCAAGGGCTCTGTAACACCACCATCCCAACCGAAGGGACAGAGGCTAATTTTTACCTAGTCCCTAACACGGGAATATGGTGGGCCTGCAATAAGGGACTTACCCCCTGTGTCTCTGCTCGGGTCCTTAACACTACCAGAGATTTTTGTGTCATGGTACAACTGGTACCTCGGGTGTTCTATCACCCAACTAACACCCCTGAAGATTTTTATGGCAGACATCCCACCCGTTTTGGGAGAGAGCCAATTACCTTAACCCTAGCAGTCTTACTGGGATTGGGAATTGCCACCAGGGTGGATACCGGGACTGCAGGCCTAATTCAAGGACCCCAATGTTACAGTGAGCTAAGAGTGGCCATTGATGAGGACCTGCGAGCCTTAGAGCAGTCCTTCTCCAAGTCAGAGGAGTCCCTCACCTCCCTATCCGAGGTTGTGTTACAAAATAGGAGAGGCTTAGATCTACTCTTCTTAAAAGAGGGAGGGCTATGTGCTGCCCTAGGTGAAGAATGTTGTTTCTATGCAGACCATTCGGGAGTCATCAAGGACTCCATGGCAAAGTTGAGGGACAGGCTAAATAAAAGACAAAGGGACCAGGAGGCCCAGCAAGGCTGGTTCGAAGGATGGTTTAACAGATCACCCTGGTTAACCACCCTCATTTCAACAATTATGGGACCCCTAATCATTCTCCTCCTGATTCTCACTTTTGGTCCCTGCATTCTCAATAGATTGCTCCAGTTCATTGATGAGCGACTGAGCATCACCCAAGCCTTGGTGCTCACCCAACAATACCAGGACCTGAAAGAGGACCTCTGATATTCTAGGATTGGAATATTCCCAAAACAAGAGGAGGGAATGGAGAAAACATGTTTTTGTGAACCAGAGAAAACATGGTTTTGTGAACTAGTTGTGACCCCCACCCTGCCTGTTGCCAAGTGTACTAGAACGTTAGGTGCTTTCCAACGGCCTGCAGGTGCTTCCCTGCCCTTCGCCTGACCCAGCAACCCCCGCCCCCCGTCCTGCCTTTGATATAACCAATCATAGTAAATGCCCTTTAAATGAGCCAATCCCTGCGTTTGACAAACAATCCACTGTACCCCTCCCTGAATATGTGGTTTTTACCTTTAAAAGTAGCCTGTAATAACTAGTTGGGGCTTCTCTCCCTCGCCTGGCTGAGGAGCCCATTTGGGTAAAATTCCTCTTGCTTTTGCATCAACCTGATTGGTGAGTGGTTCCTTGGGTCTATCCTCTTGAGGAGTTAGCATCCCAGAGTTGGGGTCTAACAGGTGCAGTGTAAGGGAAGCCCCGTGGGTGGATGCAGTGTAAGGGAAGCCCTGTGGGTGGGTGCAGGGCAAGGGAAGCCCTGTGGGTGGGTGCAGGGCAAGGGAAGCCCTGTGGGTGGGTGCAGGGCAAGGGAAGCCCCGTGGGTGGGTGCAGGGCAAGGGAAGCCCCGTGGGTGGGTGCAGGGCAAGGGAAGCCCCGTGGGTGGGTGCAGGGCAAGGGAAGCCCCGTGGGTGGGTGCAGGGCAAGGGAAGCCCCGTGGGTGGGTGCAGGGCAAGGGAAGACCCGTGGGTGGGTGCAGTGTAAGGGAAGACCCGTGGGTGGATGCAGCGCAGGTGACGGGGCTCATTTCTTTCTTTGAGTGCACATAGTGGGCAACTGTCTCCTGGGTTCCAGATAGTCACCAAATGCTTCTCTTCACGTATGAACTGATACTCCCTGAACCTGAACTCTCAGTTTCCAGACACAGGAACAGACCGAAAGAAGTTTAGTGTCTCCTCAAACTCCTCCAGTCTACAGGACCTGAGCCTCAACCTCTCCCCACTGGCCCAGCCTGCAGCACTTCTGGTGTAGTGTGTGTCTTGGGACCCAGGGTAGCTGAGAGCAGCTCTGTGTGTCGGACTAGCATGCAGGAGTCCTTGGGGGAAGGGCAGGGAAGCACCCAAGGGTGTTTTCAATGTGGCATTCCTGTAATCCATGAAAGGGTTCAGATGTGTTTCAAGAGTAACAGTTTAGGCCTGGAGGGATGGCTCAGCCGTTAAAGGCTAGGCTCACAACCAAAAATATAAGAGTTCGGTTCCCAGCACCCACGGCTGTTCCTCCAGATACAAAAAAGGGGGGTGGGTGGGCGGGGAACAGTTTAAATGTCTTGCTTGGAATTGAACTCATTGGAAAAACTGAGTATTAGTCAGGTGTTTAGTTACTAAGAGACAGTCCTGAGGCAGGTGGCCCTGTTCCTAGGAAAGTCCAAAGTGCCGTGAGTGCTGCAGAACTTGGAGGGCCTGGGTGCAGAGATGAGTGCCCCCTCCCACCCACAGTGCATTCTTAAACCACAGTGGTCTCCACTGTTTCCTGTCCTAACTCCCTTGTTCTAACCTGAATTCCCACAACTGATGGAGACTTTGTTCTACCTCTGAGTGGCTCTTCATTCTCCTCTTATCTCCCTGCAGGGTGTCCCCAGCTATATTGGTACCACAGTCCCTCAGGTTGCCCACAGCTGGTTGGAACAGAGTCTGGATACAGTACAAGCTAGGCAAATTCTGTGTTCCAGGAATTTGAAGTTGGGTGTCTTAGATTCTTTTCTATTGCTGTGATGAACCCATGACAGAGGACAGTTCCACGTGTCAAGGGGTGGGAATTGGCTTCTATGTTCCCATTCATAGTTCAGCACTGAGGGAGGCCAAGGTAAGAACTCCAGCAGGAATCTGGAGGCAGGAGCTGATGCAGAAGCCATGGAGGAACACTGCTTACCGCCTTGTTCTCCATGGCTTCCTCAGTCTGATTCCGTATACAACCCATGACCACCAGCCCAATGATAGCACTATCCACCGTGCTCTGGGCCCTCCCACATTAATCATTAATCAATCAATTAATAATTGGCCCTACAAGCCAATCTGATGGAGGCATTTTCTCAACTGAGGTTTCCTCTTCCCTGATGACCCTAGTTTGTACCAATTTGACAAAGCAGTATTCTGGGTCTGGGGGATATTAATGGGTGTGTATCTCTCTAATGCAATGGGATATCCCAAAGGCTCAGGGAGAGCCCTGCGCAGTGAGTGATCTTGGATTGGCAGAGGGCGATATGGGATGTCCAGTGCTGACTACTTTTATGCCAACTCCAAGCAGGCTCCTTCTTGGAAGAGCAAATGGAGAACCACGGGGAACAAGACAGTAAGCCACACTCCTCTGTAGCCAGTGCAGCAGTTCCTGCCTCCGAGTTCCTGCCTTGTTTCCTGCCCTGACTTCCCAGGATGATGGATCTACAAGTTGTAAAGTGAAATAAACCCTTTCTCCATCAAGCCGCTTTTAGCCATGGCGTTTACCACAGCAATAGAAAAATAACCAAGACAACATCACTTGTCCCTGAGGCCAAATATATCTTCACCCTGCCCCTCCCACACCTTCACCCTGCCCCATCCACACCTTCACCCTGTCCCCCCACATCTTCACCCTGTCCCCC
>PVIU01004820.1:0-42436 GCA_004026605.1 Ondatra zibethicus | reverse complement strand
GACAATACCTTAATCAAGAGCAGAAATACATATAATAAAATTGACCTTAAATATGTATCATTAAACTAAGATCCATACCAATGCAAATTATTAATCTCTATAGCATATCCCCCTTTAAATATAAACAAACAAACAATCATTTAGGGAATTTGGGCATAGTTCTCTAGTTCTGTAGACTACTTCCTGCTGATTGGGGTCTTTCATGGTGTATCCTATGTGCCAGGTTCATCTCAATCAGCAGTTGGGTGAAGTAATTTTTGGGGGGTTGTTAATGGCAACCTTTCAGAGGGTCTTAGTTCATCAAACCACATTAGTTTGAAATGAATCCACAGGTTCTCATTCTCTGTGGAAATAAAAGAATCTCTTTTCCAAAGCAACATATCCTTAGACCCATATTTTGAATTCAAGATACCTTTAAAACATATATGTTGGTTTAGCTTAGCAGCCCATACAATGAAATATCTCTCTGTCCTTAGTCAGAAAATTCAAAGAAAACACAATAATATACATAATCCAGACTCTCTATGAATTTTCCATCTTTATGTGGCTTATTTTTCTTTACTCCTTTTAATCTATGACTTTCTGTACTCTGTCTCTTTAAAGACTTTACTTTTTTAAAAAACCATTTACCATTTACTTCTTTTTATAACTGTTTATATTCTTTTTCTTCTCTCTCCCAAACCTATGTACATTTATCCAACACTGTGACCATTTAGAGGTCTTTTTAATCTGAATTTGTCTTTATTGTGTATTCATAATTATTTTATGACCAGAAGTGCTTCTTAAAATGCTAAATCCTTTGTCTGAACTTAAGCGGCACCATTGCTAGGGGAAATACGGCACTTCCTGCTTGCTTCACCCAGACTGACATGGCAGCATGGAGGTATGTTTAGCATGAGCCATGTTCAGAGCCCCATTTTCAGGCACACAGTGGGTCTGTGTTGCCATTGAGCATATTGTAGCACTCTGTCCAACACTGTGACCCATTTAAATGCTCCGTAGTTTGCGCTGGCAACATGGCCGAGAGAGCCGGTCTTTCAAAGCCATGGCTTTTCTGCTACTGCTGAATCAAGAAAACCTCTCTTAAAGGATCCACAGCATGCTGCCAGCAAGCAGAGCCTATTCGGGAAAATAAATGTGGCTTAACTTCGTTTTTTAGTGTCTAGAATCCCTTTCCAAGCCCTCTCAGGTTTTAAGTGGATTTTAGTTGTCCATGTGAGTGCCAATTTGTTGAAAGGAGGCTGCTTGTTCATCCCGGCCACCCAGAACCAAAATAACCACACAGGTACTGTATTAATTAAATCACTGCTTGGCCCATTAGCTCTAGCTTCTTATTGGCTAACTCTTACATCTTAATTTAACCCATTTCTATTAATCTGTGTATTGCAACATGGCTGTGGCTTACTGGGTAAAGTTCTGTCTGGCTCCAGCAGGGCTACATGGCTTTTCTCTGACTTTGCCCTTCTTTCTCCCAGTATTCAGTTTAGTTTTCCCTGCCTACCCAATTTCTGTCCTATCACAGGCTTAAGACAGTTCTCTTTACTCATTAATGGCAATCACAGCATATAGAGGGTAATCCCACATCAAAGAAGTGCTCTAAAATATTAATGAAACAATCCCACACAAATACCATATGTAGTATACACCATTGTCACTTGAGAGATAAAGCACCATGATCACTTACACAATTACAATAGGCATCTAGGGTCATCTGGCCACATTCCTGTACTTTATAGAGATAGTGATGAAGGGAAGTGTCCCGTTTCAACCTTTCTGGGGCTGATGGGCACAAGGATTCCTTTCCAAGATCATCAAGAAGCTGGCTGCCTTACTAGAAAGCCAGGTAATAACAGATGGTCTGTCAGTCAAGTGCTCAGAACTGGGGCTCCAGGAGACCACCGAGTCAAATCTTAGATGGCTAACATCAGAGTTCTTTCCTAGGCTAGGTCTGAGGTAGATTCAAAAGTTAAAATTTAAACACACTACTGGCAGTGGAACCAGGATTTATCCCCACTGCTTGTACTGGCTTTTTGGGAACTTATTCTCTTCGAATGGATACCTTGCTCAGCCTAGATATAGTAGGGAGGGCCTTGGACCTTCCCCAAAGCAATGTGCCTTACCCTGTCTGAGGAGTGCATAGGGGGATGAGGTGGGGGGTAGGTGGAGGGGATGGGAGAAGGGAAGGCAGTGGGAACTGGGATTGGTATATAAAATGAAAAAAGATAGCTTGTTTTCTTTTTTAAAAAATAAAATAAAATAAATTGAAGAAAGCCTGAACACATTAGTATCTATTGTATTTTGTATTCAGCCTTGGTCATACCTTCTGAAGATAACTGTGGTTGAGAATTGATGTGTTCTCTTCTGTTACATTAGTAAGTGTGCGGGTACCCTTCCTTTCCTTCAGTGTCTTCCATTACAAGTGTACAGGGACAGTCACCTGGTCATTGATGAAGTACAAGTTTTGCTAACATGTGATAGATGCGCATTTGAATGCTACTTCCTCTTACTCTTTCCCCTTAGCTTAATTGAACCATCCCACATCACGTGATATCTCAAAACGCCACATTTTGCATGATAAATATACACATATATTTTTGTTCATTAAAAGTAATTAATTGCTGATTAAAATGTAATTAATTAATATAAATATGTCCTGGGTCTTCATAATTGGGTGGGGACATAAAAGGAACAACTGTTTTGAAAGGAAATTTGGGGGTTTCTTAAAAAAAAAAACAACTCCTTTTTCTCTAGAACTTGATGGAAAGACACTGTTCCTTAAGGCACTGTGCATATTGGTCACAAGGCATGGAGAAGTTAAGTTGGTACTGACTAGGAAGCTTCCTCAGAAGGAGGCTGCCAAAGAGGAAGTCACCAACAATCTTACCCAGCTGCGGACCCATGAGCTACAATAACAATTAGTTCGGTGAGGTACGCCATGGGTACAATAGCGGCATGAATGGTAGGGGGTAACCAACCATTTTCTGGTTGGATTTAAGACTGCTCTTCAGGAAGAAGCACATGCATAGTAACACACACACACACACACACACACACACACACACACACACACACACACCTCCAAGAATCTGTGTCTGGGGAGCTCATAGACCCTAGGGAGGAACCCACTACTATTACTTCATGAAATGGGCATAGTGTTCAAGGTATATCAATACAAGGAAAAATTACTCAGCAATTAAAAAGGTGAGATATGGATGCATGCAACATGCATGGGCTTGAGAATAAACAAGCCAAATGTAAGCAGTCGGACGAAACAGAACCCGTCACATGAAACCCCATGTGTCTAAAACTAGAAGGTGATGAGCCACAGAGAGAGCAGTAGTTTCTTGGGGAGTAAAAGGCAATTGTAATTTGGGGAGGAAATAGTCTATAGGAGGAGAGATTGGACTGGTGGTCTCGTTATGCATCTTAACTACGTGCAATTGACAGTGTAGCTATTACAGCTAGATGAAGCTGACTTTGATGCCAACCTGAGCCCCTGCCTGTCATTTAGATTACCATCTTTCATTGGCTGCACAAAGTATGTCCTGCAGATGCCCTCGAGTTAAATGGAGCACCCTCTGGAAGTGTTCTGGTTGTTTCCTTTCCAGGTTTCCACTATTCGTGGTGGTTGCCATATGTGTGTGTGACTTTGCTGTTTTTTTTTCTTTTTTTTTTTTTTGGTCAGCATTTCTGTAAATGGATTTTCTAGAAATGGAATTGTTGGGTTAATGGTATGCACAGTTTAATTTCTAAATGATGCTGTCCAACTGCTCTGCAGAATTTAAAAAAGCCAACCTAAACAGATAACCTAAAAGTGTCATCCTGATGGTCTCTTATTGGCAAGGAGCGAGAACTCATTTCCCCACACCCTTGGTGTCACTGCTTCAGGATAACAAGGCCGAAGAAGTCCTGCTATTTCTGCTCTGCCCAGCGGATGGCTGGCCCTGTCCACTTAAAGTCAATGGCAGCAGCTATGGCCAGCTGCCATGTACACAGATCCCTCTTTCTGGGGCGGGGGGGATCCTTGAGTAGAAGGGTGTGGAGGTCTCAAGCATGCAGAAGGGAACTGAATTTGTCAAGAGGCAAGGAAGAGCGACCACCCTCCGGGAGGTTTCTGTCGGAAGGTATCTGCACTCTGCTTCTTCAGGCCACATCAGCCGCCTGTCCCACTGCCGCACGTCTAGCACAGACACAGCAAGTCAGAGGTGACGCCAAGAGAAATCCGCAGCTGTCTGTGCTGAGGGGGCTCTGCCTTCTTCACCCCATCTCGCAGATGTGGACTCTTGGCTCTGGGCTGTTTTGTCTGTGTTGTGCGTGATTCTCCCTGCTGCACTTGACCTTTGACCCAAAGTTCTGAGACGTAAATTAGCATAGCAGCTGCTCTCCAAGTCTTAGTAAATGCCCACATTAGGGTCACAGCTCAGCCAGCGGCAGTCCTCACCACACACAGCTGGACTGATTGCTTCTCTCTCTCCTGCAGGAACCCCAAACAAAAACAAAATTAGGGTGGCTTTCTGGGACTGTTTCAATCCCAGGACTGTTATCCCTTCTACAGCTGATTAAGTTCCTTTCCCGTTGCTGTTCAAGGCAGAGGTGGGTCA
Organism: Ondatra zibethicus; assembly: GCA_004026605.1. Classification (NCBI taxonomy): domain Eukaryota; kingdom Metazoa; phylum Chordata; class Mammalia; order Rodentia; family Cricetidae; genus Ondatra; species Ondatra zibethicus. The sequence goes on along the minus strand of PVIU01004820.1, from coordinate 37,835 downwards.
CCCGCCAGTCTTGAAGGTGGCTTGGCCAGGTTTTGTAGCATCTGTCCCATAGGACATGGTGGTGGAATCTGGTCTGAGATGCATGTCCTCTTCCTGCCAGTACATGCAGGACCAGTGGGAGGGGCTTGAATGGGAAATGTCTACAAGAAAGATCTCCTTTCTTTGTCTCTGGTCAGTTTCATTCATAGAAAAATATCTCTTTGAAGGCAAAATGTGTTTCTCATGTATCTCAAACTCTAGTTATTTTGATTTTTCTGTCAGGTTCACCTCACTGGAGACAGGCTATGGGCGTACTCTCCGTGACGTCAGAGAATTAGGAGCACAAGGTTTTAAGTGCAACATGTCAGGTTTTGAGATAAACATTTTCTAACACTTGCAAAGACCCCTGGGAAGACAGTGGTCCACACCTACCAGAAATGATACTGGTTCTGCCCTTTTCCTGGTTCAGGTCACTGGAGGATGGAATCATCTCCTGGAACTCCTGGTAAAACCAAGATGCGGGTGATGAACAAGGCAGCTGTGGGTGGCCTGGCCTCTTAATAGATGGGCAGGGCTGGGCTCATTAGGCTGCATTTGTGTAGCCACAGTGTGGCTGATGTGACAAGTCTGATGGTGGTGTAAGGTGACAGGCATGCATGGCTGAGAGCTGAGCCCAGTGAACACGGCCTAGACTAGGGATTCCTTCTCTTCTAGACTTGCAACACAAGGACCCATGGTGGGACACAAACACCCAGAAGGACAGATGGCACTCTTCAGGATGGGGGTCACCTGCCATTCTACAGGAGAAATGCCTCTTGCAGTATGGGGACAACTATAAGATACAGTTGACTTTCAAGTTGCTCCCTTAGCCCATAGCCCATGATGGATACTTTGTACTTCCTGTCCAATTGTGTGCGAGAGAGAGAGAGAGAGAGAGAGAGAGAGAGAGAGAGAGAGAGAGACTGGCCTGGATTTTTCCCAGTAGGCTGACTGGCTAGTGAACCCTAGGAACTCACCTGTTTTTGTTTTTCCTGGCGTAGAATTACAAACATGCAGCAGAAACCGTAAAAGATTGGCTCCATATGTGAACACTGGGAGTTTAATCCATGTCCTCATGCTTGCAAATCAAGCGCTTCCGTGACTGAGTTATCTGTCTCCTCAGGCTCCTCCCATCCTAATCCCTCTCTCAGTAACTTCCCAGCTGGCCTCAATGTGCATCATTACATCATCAACAGGGCGAGGGTTGACACTCAGAGATTCCACCACTACTCCTGAGAACTTCAGCATGGTGAACACAGACCCTCAGCTTCCCTGCTCCTGAGTCTCTTCTGTGATGCGGCCGAACTACTGGTTTCAAAGAAGAATAGATAGCTTATACTTTGGAGCCCGCAGGTCATCTCTCCAGGTATAATTCTGGTGGTCACATGGTTCCAGTACATGTGATCATGGAGCTCACAGAGGGCTTGTGGCAGGAGGACACAGGACAAGGATCAGATTACAAGGGGATGAGAGTGACTTCAGGGAAAATTTTGCCTTTGGTGACTTAGAAAAGCTTATTTTGTTGCTCAGTGGAATTTTCAGGGTATGGTGCAGGAAAGTAAGATACGAACTAATCTCTTGATTGACCATTCATCCAATCAGAAGCTTAGAGAGAGCTGCTGTATTGTAGCTAAATAACCAGGACTGTAGTGTCAACCAAAATAGACAACAAATTCCTTTGTAAATTCCCAAGAGGAAAGACAAATGTTGATCAAATAACATAAACAGGCATGCATTATGGATGAAGGGATGTGTTCCTGTGAGGTTTGTAATATAATACAGCACATGCAAAGGTCCTGAGGCATAAGAGACCAGTGAGCTCGAAGGTCTAGTCGTAACAGAGTCTGGAGAGCGTGGTGGCACAGCCGGAGGGACAGCAGGGACCTCAGCACCTAACTTGGTTGCTTGGGTCTTGAGGGTACGAGGATGGATAAACTACGGAGGGCCCAGAGCCAGGCAGGGGTATGGACATGTGACCTTTTGTATGATGCTTTTCCACATTTCTGTTGGGGACATATGTGCCAGCAGCAGACCTGGGCATAAGCAGAGGGTGACAGCTGCCATTATGCTGCCCTCCACACTCTAATCCATCAGCTCTGGCATCAGCATCTCTGCAAGGAGCCCAGCAGCACCTGTTCTCTTCTTACTTCCCCATTTTCAAAAATGTAAATTAAAATGCTCATCTGTTCCACGAAGACCTGGCATGTTTAAATAACCATTATCCCTTCAGCAAGTGCCAGGAACCTTGATGCCATTATCTCATATAGAATGGGACACTCAGTCCATGGAGGAGGCGTTAAAGGATGGCCACCTCCCAGTCTGACCCAGATGGTATTATCATGGTTTATTCAGGATTTAGAAAATGAGATTCAGTTAAACAGAGTGTTAAGTCACATAATTCCTATCGTGTTTGTCTGATGGGCAGGGATGCTGACCTGGGAAGGGAAGGGACCCCTGACAGCCAGGAGGGGAAGGGAAGGGGCCCTGACAGCCAGGAAAGGAGGGAAGGAGAAGCTCACTTAGTTCCCTTAAAGTCTGCAGTGACAAGGAAGAACCCCAGGCTTCTTGGTGTACTCAGAGCCATCACCAGGATGATGGTGGTTGGCACGTATGGATGATAGCAGTAGCTGTGGTTGTCTAAGGGGCTTTGTCTTGTGGGGCTTCGGGTGAGTCATCGTTTTGGTAAGCTCCTTTAAAAGAGCAAAACACTGTGGAAGACAGATGGTTGGGAAGAGCCTCATTCTGGCCCTATGTGGAAGTAGACTGAGTATCCCATTGATAAGGAGCTCTGAGCTACTTGGAAAGACACTATTTTGAGGCCATCATAGATGCCACTCAATTTTCCACTGGGTTTTATCATAATGCCCCATAGAAAGTGATTGTGGGATCCAAAACAGCTTTCTAGTCAACTGAAGAGCAAAGGGCAAACAAAAATGGCCTATTTCATATCTTTTCCTGGGAAGACATGAAAAACCTCCAATAAGGACACGGAAAGTCCAAGAATTGATGCCTAGGTCCTGCTGGCTGAGCCGGTGAGTTTATATGGACTATAGGAACAATAGCCAAGAGCTGTTTACAGAATTATGAGCAACACGCAGGCAGCTACACTGTGGGCATCTCCCCCACTCAAAAGCTATTTGCCACTCACATGAGAAAGGAAGGACCTCTTAAGCACCCCGCCCTCCATTGTCTACACCTCTTCTCCATCATCTTCCCCTGTCCTTCATCACCCAGACCTGACCTCCATCATCCATCTCGGTCCTCCATCACCCACCCTTTCCTCCATCACCCATCCATTCTCCATCATCTGTCCCTGCCCTCCATCATCCACCCAGAAATGTTAACAAACTCAGTCTCCTGAGCATCCCTGTGAGTGAACACAGCAGTTCTGATTCAAGATGTCCACAGTCAAAACAAACTCAGACAGCCTTATAACATAATATCAACCACCATATAACATGGTCTGTTAAAAATACCAAATAGGGCTTGGAGATTGCTCCGTGGGTAAAGTGCTTGCTCTGCACACACGAGGACCTGAGTTCAAATCTCTTGCACCTACATAAAAAATTGCACATGTCTGTAAGTGCTTGAAATGCCAGCATTGGTGACTGGAGAGAGATAGCTTAGTCAAAGCTTTGGGCTTCCAGTACAATGGGAGAATGATAAAGAATGTCTTCCTCTGGCCTTAGACATTCACATGTATGTGCTTACAAACACACACACATGAATGTATGTATGCAGGTGCATATACACACACTCATATACTCCCTCTTCCCCAATACTAAGCAATAAATAACAATCTGAGGGTTAATTTATTTAGATTTTAGAATCATATATTAAACAAATTTCTGGGCATGTCTGTGAGCATCTTTTTAGATTAGGTTAGTTGAAAAGGGAGAACTCACTCTGATGGTAGGGTCACCATTGCTGTGGGCTAGGGCCATGGACTAAAAGGGAGAAATTGAACTGAGCACCAGCATTCCTCTTCCTCTCTGCTTCCTGGTTGTGGGTAGAATGTGGCAGCTATAGGTACAATGTGACAAATTGGGAATGCAATGTGAATAGCTGTGAGTACAATGTGGCAGCTGTAGGTACAATGTGAACAGTCGTGGATGCAACTCAAAGAGCCATGGATACAATGTAAACAGCTGTGGATACATTGTGAATAACTGTGGATATATTGTGGATCCAATGTGAACAGCTGTGGATACAGTGTGAGTAACTGTGGATACATTGTGGATCCAATGTGAACAGCTGTGGACACAATGTGAATAACTGTGGATATAATGTGAACAGCTGTGGATATACTGTGAACAGCTATGGATACAATGGGAATAACTGTGGGTAGATTGTGGATACAACGTGAACAGCTATGGATACAATGGGAATAACTGTGGATACAATGTGAACAGCTGTGGATACAACGGGAATAACTGTGGATACAATGTGAACAGCTGTGGAAACAATGTGAATAACTGTGGGTAGATTGTGGATACAATGTGAACAGCTGTGGATACAATGTGATTTCCCTGATATCGTAGACTCACTTCCCAACTCATGATACTGGGTCAAAGTAAACTCGTCATTCCTTAACTTGCCTTTGTCAGAGGTTTTGTCCAACACTAAGAAAAGAAACTAACACAGCCTTCCAGGTATTTCCAGTGTGGCCATTTCTCTCAGACAAATATTTAAATAGTTAGCTATTCAAGACCCCCAACTTCTGCCACACAGCCACTCCACAACTCTCATATTACAATACTGTGTGCAGCAAGCAAGCATGCAGGCACGGTGAGGACTGTGCCATGTGCAGTATTCAGATGTGCATCCCTAAGATGAGAAGGGCAAACTGGGCAGTGGGTGGAACCCTCACTGTCTTATTTTCACCCCTATGCTGGAAATGAACCCAGGGCCTTGTGCATTCTAGCCAAGTATTCCATCATTGAACCACACCATCAAACCTACGGCTGTCTCTTCTTTTGAGTCTAGAGCGTCCTCTGGTTCAGCCTCCTCTGGCTTGAACCATATCCTTTCCACTAGCAGCACAGTTTACCTGCATAGACAAAGGAATTGAAGGTAGCAACAGCCTGTCTATTCTTAGAAAGTAAGTGATGGATAGTTCTGGTGTGAGAGGAAGGGGGGAAGGAGGGCTCCAAATGGTGGGGCCTGTGGATTTCTGAGCTGGGTGTCGAAATTCAAGCAAGGATTGAGACAAATGAGAGGAAATGTTTGCAGTCCCTTGACAAATAGCAACCCCAATGAATTTTTCATGCATGCTGGATGAAGAAGGTGGCTTGGCAGCTTTCAAAATATTTCTTTGCTCGCAGAAGTGGCTAACATATGATCAACATCCCATACGGCGCAGGCGTCCCCTTCGGAGTGCCTGCAAGCAGATGGTGTGTCTTTGTGAAGATTGGAAGAGGGCTTCAGGGAGCTTGAGAAATGGCCTGGGAGCATTAGATTTGGCGAGCTGGTCACCTGGGATGCTGGCCACAGCCTTGGCTGACCAGAAGACATTCCAGAGTCAGAGTGAAAAGTAATTCCTGCAAGCATATGGAGGAAGCAATAACTCATTGCAGGGATACTTGCTAATGTAACACGTTAAGTCCTCAGTTTCCGATTCAAGTAACTTCCAGAGAAGCTTGGAGAGGTTAACTCTCATTCTAGACAAATGAGGTCACCAGCTGAAGAGCTGGACCCAAGTCTCACCCCGTGGACAGGGGGAGGATGCCTCCAGTGTTTGCAGATGGGACAGACCAAGTGAGTGAGTGAGCCTGGTGGGTGTGGGCTTTTGGCTGAGCAAATCAGCGTGGGTGGTGAGCACCTTGAGCCTTGCTTCTCTTTGCAGTGCAGATGCTTGAATCTGCTGGGTGGGTTTAATATGGACAATGAGCCAGTTGAGGAGAGACTGCGTCAGTCACAAGAAGCATGGCTCAGTTTTCTTCCGGAGGCTGCACCCCCAGAATCCCACAGAACTACAGCTCCTTGTCTCTCCTGGTTTCCATGGAGCTCGCCCCACAAAGGGAGCAGGTCGGACTGGGTGATGTGTTCTCCTTGTACTCTGGTTATGCGTTTTCCTTGGTGTTCTCATGAATGGACTTTGGGGTGTTTCAGAGGACACCTCACCCATTCTAATAGGGGCTTCTCAGCCATCACCGATTGTCCTGAAAGACTGACTAGTTCGCACAAGTATCACAGAAAAGTTTCAGTGTCATCGCCCTGTGGCAACATTGGTTCTTTGTGGTAAACAGAAGTCCCCAGCACCCTGGAGTCCTGCGGACAGTTGTATGAGTCTTTACAGATTTTGGCAAATTCACACCATCTTCCCTGTGGGTGGAAACTGTAATTGTAAGGCAATGTCTTCTCTTGTAAAAGCCATGAATTTACTTTTTGGGTATGTGTGTGAGCCTGAACATATGTATGTGCACTACATGGATAAAGGAGCCTGCAGAAATCAGAAAGGTCACTGTATACCCTGTAACTAGAGTTACAGAAGGCTATGACACGCCATGTGGGTGCTGGGACATGAACCTGGGTCCTGTGCAAGAGCAGCAAGTACTGGTCCTCTTAGCAGCTGAATCACCTTTCCAGCCCCAGTCATGGCTCATCTTTGCTGTAACTCCATTGACTCTGGGGCCAATCAAGAGACATGCCTCTGGGCTGGTCTCTGAGGGTATTTCCAGGGGGGAGGCCGAAGCTATGGGTCGAGGCCCAGATTTTAAAGCTATCCGAGCAAGGCTTGTCTACTTGCTCTTGCATCTTATTGGTGAATGGGTCTTTCTCATTGGTGCAGCTTCTTCCCCCTTCCAGGGTGAGTCTTTAGCCGGTGGCTCTCCAGGAATCCTCCAGTCCTTCAGCACCAGAGCTGCTGAACTGTTCAACCTCATGGGATGAGAAACTACTGAGTGCTCAGCCTCCTAACGGTGCAGACGGCCATTGCTGGACTACGCAGCCCCATTGTGTAAACCAATCCAATAAATCCCTTTTATAATATGCATTTATATCGTGACTCTCCGTTTTGTAGGGGCACTGTCCAACAGTAGACAAGATTATGGGACGATGACGAAGGTCTGGAGAACAGTATGAAACATATTCTTTGGCAGCTCGTGTAGGGCCTGCGCACCAAGCTCTTCTCAATGGCGCATGCCGGGCAGTCTTCCTTTGTAGGATCTGTTCCCTGGGTAGGCAGGAAGTGGGCAATCCTTTGCATTCTCCCGTTTTTCCTAAATCCTTGGTTGACGGTCTCCTGCTATTGTTCGATTCTTAATACTGTCCCATCCATTTGGCCACAACTGGTGGACTTCTGAGCTGGATCCTGGGAAAGCCGGCCATTTGTACTAAATAACTCAGCAATCACAATGCTTGTTTCCAGTTCACTTTTCAGTTCCTTGTGGAATTCTTTCAAAACACGTATGATCATCTTAATTTTATAAAGCTTAGGGTTGAAAAACTTGTGTAGTCAACTCCTAGGCATAGTTGGATCTGACATCCTTATAGTCTCTGTTGTTTTTACAACCCAGCGTGCCAGCAGGCCACCACCTGCTATGTGCCAGGCATTGGAGTAGCGCACTTGGATCACAGTCAACATGCCCTGAATGCGCAGAACAGCACATCACGAAGACATGTCATATCAATTACATATCAATAACCTGAGACATGGTATCCAGGATGTTTTCTGAAGCTGGTTCTGTCTACAGTTCCCCTTATATCAGTGGCTCTCAACCTTCCTAATGCTATGACCCTTTAATACAGTTCCTCATGTTGTGCTGACCCCAACCATAACATTATTTTCATTGCTATTTCATGACTGTATTTTGCTACTTTTATGAATCATAATGTAAGTATTTATGCTTTCTGATGGTCTTTTTGGGGTGAGGTCTAGACTCAAGGTTGAAGACCATTGCTTCAGACATTTAGATGACTATAGAGGGTTAGGGTTAGGATTAAGGTTAGGTTAGGGTTAGAGCTGGGGTTGGGGTTAGGATTAGGGTTCAGGATTGGGGTTAGGATTAGGTCTACTTGTGCCTTAGACAAGAGTCTAGGCTGACTGACTTGGATTCCCTCCTACTGTAGAATCCAAGAAGCTAGACCTTCCTTCCAGCTCTCCTTGCCATGTCCTCCTGGGAGCATTGCTGGGCGGTGCCATGGACTCCACATCGAGAAAACCACAGAAGATCACCATGACCTTGGCACACTCAAGGTCACTGGCTCACTTTTTAGCTGCTTTACCAGCCTATGTTGGACAGTAGGGCTTAAAGGCAGGTGCCAGAGTGGGCTGGATATTTCATAGAAAAAAAATGACAGAAAAAAAAATCACAGCTTCTCAACTGCATGACTTCAATCTTCCACCACTGATTTAAATTTTAAAATGTTTCTATTATAATCTCTGAAGAATGGTTTCATCTTAAAGCTGCCCCCCAATAACCCATCCCTTGGAAAACCCAGCCAGACTTCAATAATAATAGGAGCCTCAGCAGTAGAGTGATAAAGAGTTTTTCTAACACCTCTTTCCCCATTCAAGTTAGTGACAATTTTGTTTACTTGGTTCAGGTAAAATTCCAGGTGCATTGTGAGCCCCGCAGAAGAGAAATTGATTTTCTCCCTTACAGCTCGGAGCACGGTGGCTCTTACAACTGTGACACAGTCTTTACAATGAGATAGAAAGAAGGCCACCGACGCGCACAAAGGGATCAGAGCCAAGGCCGCTCGCACTTTCCAGCCCTCCAGCCAAGCTCCAGTGATGTCCAGTCGGCCTGTTAGGGAAGATGGCTGGTGTCAACTCTGTTGTCCCTCCAAACGCTCCCATGGTCGAGTGTCTCAGGGTCAGACACGATGAGTCGGCGAGGAAAGAAACCATGATGGTGTCCAGAAAGAGCGATGGATTCCTTTCTCTCTCACTCCTTGTAGGCAGAGCTGATGAAGTTCTGCTGTGTGCGAAGGTGGCCACGGGGCCCTTAGATCTTAATTTTCGATAAAAACCAAGAATCTTTTCACTGAGTTTGGTTTTTGTTATGTAGTGCTCTCTATGCTATATAAAATATTCCTCACCAAAGCACCTCAAGAAGGAAGAGTTTGTTCTGGGTCACAGTTTGAAGGTGCAGTCCATCGCTGTTGGGGGTGTCATGGTGGCAAGAGTTAGCTGGCCGTATTGCATGCACAGGCAGGAAGCAGGGAGAGAGGAACGTGGTGCTCAGCTCACTGTCTCATTTCCATTCATTCTGGGGCTCCAGCACAAAAGATGCGCTGCTCAGACTCAGGGTGCCTCCTCCCACCTCAGTTAACCCAGGCTAGAAGCTCCCTTCCAGGCACACCCAGGAGGTGAATCTCCCAGGTGATTTCAGCTCTAGTCAAGCTGACAAAATCAACCATTCCCATTTACAGAGTCACCAAAGGCCCTTGTCAAACTGCACCTTCTCCCCACTGTCTCCAGTCATCCTGAGGTTGTTCCCCCAACCTCCTCCTCAGCGGGTCAGTTACACAGAGCACCTGATGTGGATGCAGTGAGTTTTATATTTGCACAATCTTAGGTGGCCTTTGGGAATACTTCAGGAATGAGGGTGGCATCCTATCTTGTGATGCATTGCTGAGTCTACATCGTTACTGGAAGTCTGATCTGACTGGACGCCCGTTGCTTCTCTCTTCTCCTCCCCCGACTCCTCCCTGTCTGCTCTGCTGGTCTTCACACACACAGAGGGCTGCATCCAGCACCCAGAAACTTATTCACTAGACTGGACTTGGTGCCCCTTGAAACAAATACACTCAGCATGCACCCATTTTTATTTACTTGTTGGGGCTGCACTCTGTACTTGATGTTAATATTACTTGACTTACCATTCAATCAAAAATTCCAGTGAACAATTGGTTTCTCCCACTCAAGTCCTTGATTTCTTTGCTTTAATTCCTGGAATGGTTCTTATTAGCGTCCCAGTCCAGTGAGCTTTCAGCACTGCTGCCAGGGCGGCTGCTGCTGGAGAGGGTCCACTGCAAATGTCAGCAGGAGTGCAGGCCTGGAGGCTTCCAGACAGCAGCCACCAGCTTTGCTAATTCTTCAGTGGAAGCTGTTTTATCCAGGCACCCCAACATGACCTCATTTTAAATCCATGCGAATTGGATTGCCATTAAAAAAATTAATCTAGCCACATATATCCCTAAATATACAAACAGCCCTTCTATATGGAATATAGAGGAATCTCGGACAGTATTCGGATAAGCTATCCGTGAAGACGTGTGTTTGAAATAGAAATGTGGAACGGGAGTGCAGTGTCTTCTGGCAATTCATTTTTACCTATGAAAGCTGTGCTCTTGGAATTAGATATTAACAGCAGTACACTGGAAATTGACATGAGCGATGTTTGCACATAGCGTTCTTGGGTTTCCCGATGCCAGCGAGGAGTCGGCTCCATGAAAATCGATGATTTTATTAATATATACGGGACCCAGACCTCATCCTGCTCACAGACTTTTTAATGAGGTCGGTGCTCGAAAACATGGGGTTCTAAAGAAAAGTTGAATAAATGGCATGTCAGTTCTGTTAAATCACACTTGGTTATGTATTTTTGCCTCTTGCTCTTCAATACTAGCAAGTCGTATAGCCTTATACACTCTGCGGTGCTACAGAAATGGGCTCCTTCTGTCCCCTGCATAATGACACAGGAATGTGGCCAAAACCTCAGACCACTGGTGCACAGTCCACACACAGCCTGTCCCCATGGTGTGATACAATGTTGCTCACGTAACTTTCAGAGTTTTGGAGAGAGATAATTAGATGGAATGAGTGATTGTGAGGCACACAGGGCTGACCATGACACTCATTCTGCAGAATGTATCAAACTTGCATGAGATCTGGGCCCCGTGGCTTGGGAGAAAACAACTCAACCTAGCTTTTGCCACTCCCACCCTTCAGGGCTCGGGAGATGGATCAGTCAGTCACGTGCTTGCCTCACAAACCGGAGGACCGGGGTTCACATCTCCACCATCCGTGTGAAAACTGGATAATCCTGGCATTGGGAAGGTGGACACAGGAGGATCCCTGGGGCTCACTATAGCTAGTTTTAGTGAACTGTAGGGTCAGTGACAGGCATGACTGAAAACATCAGGTGAGGAAGGAGAGAGGAATACGGCTGATGGTGCACAGCATATGTACACACATCCACACACTCGCAAATGTGCAGGGATCAATAAATCAATAAACGTTCATTTGAAAGGCTTGATTTCCTGCTTAAGCTTCTCAAACCCTATTCTTTAGCCTTCTAGCCCTAATTGGCATAATTTATTCTTTTAAGAGGAGGGAGACACATCTAGCTTTTGGGAACTCCAAAGCTGATCATCTTTCTGTATTTATAATTGGCTATTTCAGAGGCAAGGCATGCTACATCCTGCTCATAAATTCAACAAGGTGAGAAGTAAGGAGCTATGATTTACTGCTTTCCCTAAAACTGCAGCTGCCTCTCAGGAGCAATCCATCTCCAGCAAGGAAGCTAAGGTGCAGTATGAGTGAGCCCCTCAGGCCTGGGATCTTGACTTTTGGAAGCACCGGGTATCAAGATTTCCTGGCTCAGTGTCCTGTCAAAGTATCAGGCAAATTGTGACAATTCGTGTTCTGTTGGGACTAGTCCTGGGTCCAGCTGTGGGGTGCAGGTGTGGAGCACTTAGCGAGTCAGGGACCTGGAAGCGATGCCCCAGGCAGATATGTTCCTGTTCCGTGTCCTCTTCCTCAGAAGGCTTCCTTCTCTGGGAAGAGAGCTCCTCGTTTCCCTACGGCAGGTCTCAGCAACCACATTTCCTAGGAGGTCCTATTTTTTTTTCTTTTGAGAATGTCACAGTGGCTGTGCCGAGGCAGAAACTAAGGTGGAGGCTGGCATGTTCTGTCTACTCCCACTGTCAACAGTTATGCAGGGGTTTGGGTACCGTTTTGCTCTCTCAGGCTCATGTGCTGAATGCCCATTGTCCCAGCATAGCTTTGGCGTGATGGAATGCTGAAGAAGTGGGACCTAGTGACAGTTATTAGGTTCCGGACCACCAACATCCTTAAAGGCGGTGGCAGTGTCCCACGGTCGGACATTGTCAAGAGAGGACAATGCTTATGCCTGCACCCTGGCATATGTTTGTCTTCCCTTTCTGATTCTCCGGCATTTTGTGACACAGCCAGAGGGCTGTTCCTGTGTTCAGGATACGTGGAGCCTCCGGCCACCAGTCTCTAGTCTATGTTTGAATACACCTCTGTGTGTGTCTGTGTGTATATCTGCATGTGTGAATGTATGCCTATGCATGCACAACTCTGCATGTACATGCCTATGCATAGACACATGTGTATATATGCATGCCAGTGTTCATGTGTATACATCTCATGTGAATACATTATTGTCATGTGTGCTTATGTGTGTCTACCTGCATGCTAGTGATGCATGCATACATCTCTGTATATGTCTGTGTGTATGTGCCTGCATGGATATATTTGTATGTATATGTGTACATATGTTCATGCCTGTGTGTACTTACATCAGGTTTGTACATATTTGTACATACACACTTGTGCGATGCGTACCTATATGCATGTGTATATATCTGTATGTAAGTCTACATGTGTGGACACAGTATGCACACACAGCTCTTTCTGTGTACTCATGTGTATATATGTGTAGACTCATAAACATGTGTGCCAGTCTGTGGTAGCATGTTTGAGTGAGTGTGTGTGTGTGTGCATGTGTGTGTGCATTTTACATAAATGCATGTTTCCCTGTGTGCACACTTGTACTCAACAGTGCATGTATGGAAGCAGTAGAGCTAGCCACTGCCTGCAGTGCCTCTCCATGGGTTTCCTGCTGAAGACTTACACAGGTGAGAAACAGACACCATCATCACTGTGTAGCCACGAGGGAGGTGCAGTCAGTCCTGGAGGAGAGACCTGAAATGGGTTGAGCTGAGGTGATGTGAGGAGGCCAGGCCACCTGGGCGTTTGCTGCTGCTTTTTCCCTCCTTTGCAGAGGACTCCAGTCCAGGAAAACTACACAGGCAGTGCTCAGAGTCCTCTGCCCAAACCTGTGCACAGCTCCCATCCTCAGCTCCCCGGCCTTCCAATGGGTACAGGTGCCCTCCTCTGGGGACAGCTATAGGAGGCTTGCATATACAGAGGGGAGCAGGATTTAAACCAGGTGACCAGAAGGGGTGTCTGCGATTCCTAGAGACACAGGTTTCCCTGGGAGTCACACTCATAGCTGAGAGTCTGAGGTGGGACATGGGACAGGTCTCGGTTTCAAGACCAGGAAAGGACTTGGCTTACTGAGGGGCTAGACTTCAAGACAGATCAAGAAGAGGACACTTCCTCTCCAGGAGAAAAGGACCTGCCCGCCGCAGACCAGGTGGACCCCACACCCCATCGTTCAAAAAGATCCCTCTGCCTGGCCAGCATCTAAAACCTGTTGGACCCCATGGGAGACTCCAGGAAGTTGAAACCAGGGGAACTGGACTCCAGTAAATCACCCATCCTCTGTTCCTGTCTGCACGGAGAGATGGCTCCCTGGGTGAGTGAACTTGCCGCTTTTGCAGAGAACCTGACTCCTATCCCCAGGACCCACATGGGGACCCGTAGCTGTCCATAACTCCAGGTGCGATGCCTTCTTCTGGCCTGCTTGGCTACTATACATATCCAGTGCATGGACATCCAAGCAGCAGACACGCATGCACGCAACACGAAGCTTTACAACGGTAGCGGAGAAATGTTCTCTGCACTCTGGGGTACGACTTCACTTTCCACCGGGGCCAATTATTTCCACGCTCCAGGAGCGGGACGCTTTCTCCTAATGCCACTGGAGCAGGTAAGCCTTCTGCTCTTGCAGCAGCCACAGTTGGCCCTGCTAAAGAGATGGGCTTTTTGGACAATAAGGGGCTTGCATGCCGCTTAGCTTTCTGTGGCAGATGTACTTTCACCTGGTATCATGGTGTTCTGTGCAGCTGATTTATCCCAGAGAGAATTGCCTTCAATATTGTCCTTGAGAGCCCATGAAGCAATATTAGAGTGTTCTGTCTTCATCTTGCCAGTGCTCCGGCTGCTCTAATAGCTCCTTCGCTTTTGAGAGTGGCCCGGGCTCAGTCTGTGTGCCGTTTGCCATTCACAGACCTCGGTGCTCCACTTGAAGATGTACATTGTGACGGTTCCACCTGAGGCCCTGCAGTGTGGGAGTTCTGTGACAGGCAGGCAGCTGGCTCTGCCTTCTGCTCTGGACTGATCCACAGTTACCAGAATGGGGTCTGTGTGTGAGTTTTCTTGCATCTGCTCCTCGCTGTGAGGATGCCTGTGGCGGCCTGAGCTCCTTTGGAATACAGGAGAGGAAATCAGAGGTCCCAATCGGCAGGCAACAAGGACTTGGGGCGTCCCTTGGCCCTTCAGAAACTGACCTGTCTTAGCTGCTTTTCCTGTTGCTGTGATGAGACACTTTGACAAAAGCAACGTGAAAATGGAGGGTCTATTCTGGTTCGCAGTCCATCATGGCGAGAAGTCAAGGCAACAGGAGTCTGAAGCAGCCTGTCATGTGCACCTGAGATCAAAAGGCGGAGAGTGACCCACACTGCTGCTCAATTCCCTGTCTCCACTTACACGGTCGGTGGTCCAAGCCATGGAATGGTGCCACCCATAGTGGGCAGATCTTCCCACTTCAGTTAATGTGATCAAGATATGCCCCCACAGACATGTCCTGAGGCCTGTATTCCTGGTGATTCTACATCCTATCAAGTTTATTATCAAGACCAATCTCCTTCACATGACCTAAACCCAGTGTAACCTGGCAGATAGGTAAGGATTGGCTTGATGTGATGGGCAGAATGATTGCTGGAGAGGATTGCAGGGGATGCAAAAGGGGCAGGCCATCATGGAACGATGCTGTGGAGCCTCAGAAGACAGCCCCAATTTTGGTTGCAGAGACCCCCAAAGCGCTGATTCCCCATGTCTAGAGACTGTGTGTCTCTGAGTCTAGCTAGGTGACCTCCTTGCATGTGGGCTTGCTTTGTCAGTGGGGAGGCTAAGTTCATTGTGCTATTAATGGAAGCAATCATCCATCCCCATTTCTTCCTCCAATTTCCTCATCTCTCAGCCAAGCAGCTGGGAAGGAGGGTGGAGACACAGACCCTCGGGGCTTCTATTTGCCAGGACTCGTGGCAGAGGGCCAGGTATCCTCTCTACCACCTCCCTCCTGTTTCTCTTCCTTTACAACTCAACACATTAATTTTAAGCAAAATGATGCTGCATGCTCATTGCAGGTGTGCTCTCTGCTCCTCAGGCTCTGGGGACATTGCTGGAGAGCTGAGATCAGCTGCAGGAGCAGCCGATTCCATCCTGGTCTCAGGAGCATCATAACTCTGACGCCGGAGCACCTGCACGGCCTGGTTCAGGGAGAATGCATATCCACCAAAACCTTCATTTTGTGGAAGAGGAGGGATGCGTTCCCTCCCTGAATACTACAGCAGATGCCAATCAGAGAACTGGAGGGGCAATTGATGTTCCTTCTTAAAGGAGGCTATGCCATGTTTGTCCTTGGGACAGGGACAATGACTGTGTCAGCAACGTGGAATCTTACTTCTCCTAACCCAGTATATCCAGGAAGTACACAGTCAGGTTCTGCTACAAACCATCTGAGCCCTTCCAGGATGATGTGTTTGGACCAGACGTATGGAAAGGATTTGCTGGCGTTTGGCATAGTGGCATGAGTGGGGTAGCCCATTGCTGGGTGGTTCCTGGGGAGTCATCTGGGGAAGGGCCTAGCACTCCCTGCGGCTGTGACTCTGAGATGCAGCCTCGAGGTTACCTCTTGGAACTCTAGGTAACCTGGTTTCCTTGGGAGTTATCCTAAGAAACCCACATCCAAGAGAGCTTGAGCGGAGGCTGGCTGCTTGCAAGCAGAGTGAAGCTAAACTCCAGTGCTTCTCATTAAATGCCTGACGGGAGTGACAAGCCTCAGAGTTTCAGAGTTCTAGCAGGGGGTGGAGCACTGAGCTAAAACCTTCATGGGGCTTGGCTCACAAGTCTGTGCACACACGCCTTGAGATGTGTGTGGATAAGAGAAATATGTGTAAGTGTGTGTGTGTGTGTGTGTGTGTGTGTGTGTGTGTGTGGAGAGAGAGAGAGGGGGAGAGGGAGAGAGAGAGAGAGAGAGAGAGAGAGAGAGAGAGCCCAGACCAGTGTGTAGGTAGGCTGGAGAGCAGGGTGACCAGTGGAGCACTGGGGCAGGCCTGTGCTGCTGGAGGATGGCCGCGGTGTCACTGTCTTTTCTAATAGGAGCACAACGAGGTCACTCTGTCTTTTTGTGTCCGGGACAGACATCTGCGCTAAAGGCTTGGCCTCAGATTCAGGCTGAAGTGGTGATACTGCTGCCCAGGCAGCTGTCAGTAAAAACAAATGGAGCTAGGGCTTTGGCTGTTCGAGTTTCTTTTTCAGCAAATCCTACCGGCGTGCGCCGTCATAACCGGCATGCTGTTCGAGTTTCTAAGAACTTGGAGGATTCATTGTACCCAGCTCTATACTGCATCCTGTGGACCCTGAGTTGGGGGATTCTTGGCCACGTTGGGGAAGGCCAACAGGTGTGTTTCCTGCCTATGTACATTTGGGGACACACAGAAAGGTACTGACTAGACTACTCAGATAGAAGCAAGGGGTAAAGTTCTCATTACCCGTCAGCATGACATGAGAAATAGTATTTGGGACAGTGTGAGGTTCTGATCTTTTCTACTTTTCCTCAATCTGGACAGTGGCCAGGAATGACTTGGAGCTGGAAATAGGCTGTGTGAGTTATTTAAGTAGTGGCAATTGAGCGTGGCATCAGGTGACAACATTGGCTTCTGCTTCATAGACATGCTCCTGGACCAGCAAAGGGTGTTCTGGAAATGAAAAAAGGTTTCAGCCTCATACACCAGACCAACCTAGCACAGCTACCTGGCATTGTCCTCAGGGGCTGTGACCTAGAGCAGGCAGCTCCAACTCTGTCATCAACAATCCTGTGTTACACTTGTAACCCTTAGACCCAAGGACTTACTGTGAGAGTCTGGTTTAGCTGTGGGCTGAACAGTCCCTTAGGGCCCTTGCCTCTTCCTATTTCTGTTTGCTTATCGTGAGTTGGAGGCAGATAGAGCCAATGCTTCTCACAAATGATGGTGAGTGGAGGGAAGAGACGGTGGACCCAGGAGGCTAAGACCAAGCCATGCCATGTTTGGTGGCGTCTGAGAACAACAGTGATCCTTTAGGTATTCTTTAGTTTGTTGGAATGCGATTATTTATGGGTTCTTTCTGTCTGTTTGCTTGTTGTTTACAGAGCAGGGTTTTGCTACGCAGCCTAGGCTGGCCTTGAACTCATGGTAATCTTTCTGCCTTAGCCTCTCCTGGACTGGAATTGCAAACAAAAGCTACAACAACTAGACTAAAGGATAAATCTTTGTGAATCTCAACCAAGGAAGACAGGGAACAGAACATCTTTGAGATCCATATGTGTCACCTTGACTGGACAGTAGTGTGTCCTGGACACTTGGTCAGACAGTGTTTTGTGTGTGTCTAGGAGGGGAAGTTTCTGAGTGAGATTGAGATTTAAATGGAAAGGTCTCTGCAACAGACAGCTTCAAACAAAAAGCCTGACCCTCTAGGGAACAAGAGAGCATCATTCCTGCCCGATATTGCCTCTTCATGCTGGTGATTCTTCTGGCCTATGAACTAGGTCTATGCCAGGGTCTCCAGCTTCCAACGCAGCCTACAGGCCTTGCAATAAACTGTGGCCTTGTTCCCCTGAAGAGCCAAGCTCTATAGGGGAGAATCCCACTCCGGTACCAGGTGAGACTGACTGGTAGAGTGTGGCTTGAGAGCTACTGGCCATGAACGAGTCCCTGACTGATCTCCACTGCACACCCTATTTACATCCTTGTTCAGGAACCCTGAAGTATCTGTGTGAGGGACACTGCAGTGTCTATGTGAGGGACCCTGCAGTGTGTGTGAGGGACCCTGCAGTGTCTGTGTGAGGGATCCTGCAGTGTGTGTGAGGGACCCTGCAGTGTCTGTGTGAGGGACCCTGCAGTGTCTGTGTGAGGGACCCTGCAGTGTGTGTGAGGGACCCTGCAGTGTCTGTGTGAGGGACCCTGCAGTGTCTGTGTGAGGGACCCTGCAGTGTCTGTGTGAGGGACCCTGCAGTGTCTGTGTTATGCTTCTACCCAAGCTCAAGCTTGAGACTTTGCTGCAGCTGAGAGCCTCACCCTTTAGGTCAAGACCAACATATAGGTTTGTCTCATAAATATCTGTGAAGAAAAGGCCCCTCATGAACCTCTAGATCCTCTACCCTTCACTCCTGTTGCTTCCTGTCAAAACCATTGCATCCCACAAGCAGCCCTTGGGATGTTCTGAGCACTCCTGAGTGTGGTGTCCCACCCTCTCAAACAGCTTCTTGGCTTCACCTGAGAGGCCTTTAGAGCAAGGGACAGCATATATTCTCAGAGGTTAGAAAAACTCCAAATAACGCAAAGCCCACCTTTCAGGAGATGGTGATCTGGCACAGCCACCAAACTCCACAGAGGGGCGTGAGCCATTCATGAGTGCCAGCAGAAGTTCCCTGAGGATTTGAAAGAGCCTCTGCTTCTTCCAGGTGACACCCCACAAGAGTTCACCACTGAGAAGCCCAGCTGGGCTGCACTTGGTGAGGGCAGGTAGGCACTGGCAAACTGCCGCCACCCACGGAAAAACGCCGACCGAGAAAACCACCTCACTTCTCATTTAGACACTTCGGCTTTAGATTTTTAATTATAAGAAGCCATATTATTCCATAATAAAACTTAAACACAGGTTAATATGGTTGGTAATTAGCATATAATAGGAATTTGTAGGAAAATGAATGTCCCCAACCTGCTTAGAAACAGCATGCACTATTCAGCAGGATACCTGTTTCCTCAGTAATTATATTTGTAGTGGGTTTTGTCTGCTAACTCAGACTCTCCTCATGAAGAGTGTAGAGACTTCCTTCAAGTCTAACCCCTGCTGCATGGATACAAAGTCCAAATAACCTGAACCCAAAACAGTGACAATTTCCTGCAGTTAAAGTGATTTTTAGGCCACTGTTTGGCCAGTCTTGCTGGCTATGTTCTGTGAGGGCATCACTGCAGACAGAGAGTGCTGGGAAGCAGGCAGTTTTTGCTGATTCAACAGTGTGATGGACGGAATCGTTCTGAAAGCTCATTTTCCCTTAGGCCTCTAGTATCCTGTTCTGTGCCTATCCAGGAAAAACAACACACAATTTGATTTATAATTCATGGGCTCTGTGCACCCGGCTACTCACGATCATGGTGGCTGGTGTTGCTTGTCGTAAAGGCAGGCTTGAGCAGAGCCAGTATTTTGATGTTGATGGTTAGTGCTTGTTTGACATAATTTGAATATTATTTTCCTTAGAAACTGAAGGGAAAAGAAAGCCCTGTCCCTTGAAATAAAGTTCCGGGGCATGAGAAGAGCTGCCACATTCAGCATTCACGACCCGTTTATCTTCCGTTGTTTAAGAAATATTAAAAGTATTTGCACTGGCAAGATACCATCCAAGCAGTCTGCAAGATAAATTAGGGACAATGCTATCTTGCCTTTGATTTATGGCACAGAAAATGTAAATACATTCTCCTGCCTACAACTTCATGAGTGAAAAATGCCAAGTGTGGTTTATTGTGATTATTCTGGGCTAAAATCTCTGTCTTATTGTAGGCTTTATGGACAAGTTGCTGGGAACACCAGTCCACAGGCTTGTTTCTCCTGAGGGATGCTGGGAACCGCAGTCCCCTTTGCTGGCAGAGGTGAGAGGGGACCTCTGTGTTTGACAGTGCGTCAGAGAGTTGGGATTCTGGAATGAGTGGTTCCATTGGGCAAATGATTGGCTTGGCAAGGTTGAAGGTCAGACCCTCCAAATGTTCAAGCATGATTTGCTCCAAGTCATGAATGTGACTGTCACACTGTTAGTAGATGTTAGGATTCACTAGTGTCCCTCACTCATCTTTTGTATTTCAAGGGTGAGCACTCAGGCTCCCTCAGCAACCACTTTACCTCCATCAGCGGCTGCCGCTCACTGGTTTCGGTAAGTTGACAGGGAGGATGCACTATGTATACAAACAAAGATTGAAAAACAAAACAAAGCAAGCAAGCAAACAAGGGAACAAACAAACAAGGCAAGGATCCCTGCCCCATGCCAGTCCTTGCTCACGTAATCTGTCTCCCAGGAAGCCACTGGCCACCAAGACTCAGAGTCACTCAGTAGTCACACAGAGGTAGCCCAGGCTCCATCCAGTCACAGCCCATTGCTAGGCCTTTCTGGATATGGCTGGACGGACAATGAAAAAAAAAATCAATGCTTAAAAGGGCTTGGGAGGAGCTGGAGAGATGGCACTGTGATTAAGAGTACCTGTTACTCTTGTAGAGGACCTTGGTTCCCAGGTGGCTCACGACCATCCATAACTCCAGTTCCAGGGCATTCAACACCCTCTTTTGACCTCTGTGGCAGCCAGAAATACATTTACACGTAATACATATAGGCAAAACCCACTCGTACAAGTAAAATATATAAATCTTTACAGAAGGAGAGCAGGTTCTTGGGAGATGATCAGCAGGTAAAGTGCTTCTCCTGGAAGCCCGGGGACTTGAGTTGAGTTCCTAGAATCCAACACTCACTTGAAGCCTGAAGCATCCTCTCCCTATGACAGCTAGACTTTTCTGGCCCCAGGGACAGTGACAATCCTGTCCTAATTTGTTGCTTAGAAGGGAAGTCCACAGGGCTTCTCCAGCCACTCACTGTCCTTACTTCTAAATGTCCCCTCACCCAGCCTTCCCAGGTTCTCTGCTCCTGCACTGGGCCTTGAGAGGCACAGTTCCGTGGGTCTTAGGCTTGTGGCCCTTGCTCAGGGCAGAGCGCTGTGCCTGTCAGAACAGATTTGCATAAGTATTTGTCAAGTGAGATTCTGGTGGGAGATGTGAGGAGGAGCAGGGCATGGGAAGAAAGGTGTTTCAGGGACAACTGAGGTGGATGTGGCAAGATGGTGACTCATGGTCTCTTCTGGCTGCTGGGAAGCTTCCATTGGTGATGGGTTCCACAGAAGAGGCCTTGGATGGAGGTCAGGCAGCTTCTGGTCCTGCTGTAAGCCCTTTAGAAGACTTAGCGGGCCACATACTCCTACACTTCTAACTTCACTCCTTCTCTAGACTAATTTACCCATCTTGAAGTGTCATGGTATGTTTCAATACTGCAAAGACTGCCAACTGTGGGCCGTCTCAGACAGGATTCTGAAAGATGTCGTGAAGGCACGTCAGTGCTGGGGACTTCTAGTCCCTACAGTTCTCACTGCTGTGACATCATACCAGACAAAAGCAACTTAGGGAAAGGTTTAACTCATGGTTTGAGATGGGGAAGACAAGGGGCAGGGCTGTGTGGTGACATCACCGTCAGGAAGGAGAGAGAACGAAAGGCTTCTCAGCTTGCTGCTCTTCTTCATCCAGCCCAAGTCCCCAGCCCACAGGATGGTGCTGCCCACATTCAGAACCACATCTTCCCTCCTCAGGTCCTCCTCACTGACACACACACCCCTGTCTGTCTGTAAATCCCATCCAGTTGAGAAACAAGATTAACAGGGGACTCGTCAAAGGACAGATCCCAGTCCAGCCTGTGAGATCCCTGGGGGCTCGAAGTTTCCATGCGCTGGCCTGACTGAGCATTAACCTTGCAGATGAAGACTCTTGGCACAGGTTTTCCCAACAGTCCCCTTCTCTCCCCTGAAGCCAGATTGTTGGAGACAAGGGTTAAGAGGAGAAGAGGCACCGGCTCTAAGCATCTCTTAGATGATCCAGTCGTTATTCAAGCCAGGAGACAGCACATCCTGTTCTTTGGCTCCTCCATTGCACATGCTACTAGGGCAGCAGCCTCCTCTGAAGAGCCGCACTGAGCAGACGCATTTTGTTCTGGGAGCAGAGGGGCCTTAGCCTAGGGCTCCAACGTCCCAATGCCCACAGAGCTGCTCTAGGACCATTGGGGTCTGTCCTACCCAAGGCTCTAAGTGGCCCTGCAGAATCTTGGCATTTAGTGTGTCCATCAATGGCTTGGTGCCGTAATGATCAGAGTGCCTGGAAAGTCCTTACTCATTGTCAAAGCATGCTGGGTCAGCATGCCAGGGGTGCTAGACTTCGAAGGACTGGCCCGTGCTGGTCTCCACTTTCTCAGCTGCCTTTGGAGATTTTTGTGATGTTTTTCCTGGGGAATCTATTTGTATACACCCCAGATTTTTTTTAAAAAAAAGCAGCAACAGAATAAAGTGTAGTAAGAGGCACGGGCCACGTTTGCGGTGCCTGGCTAGCTTAACCCCCGAAATAATTACACAGAAACTGTATTCATTTAAAACACTGCCTGGCCCATTATATCTAGCCTCTTATTGGCTAACTCTCACATATTCGTTTAACCCATCTCCATTAATGTGTATCGCCACTTGGCTGTGACTTACCAGCATGAGTCTAACCAGCGTCCATCTCAGGCAGGAGAAACATGGCATCTGCCACATTGCCTTCTCTCTCTCAGCATTCTGTTCTGTCTACTCTGCCCACCTAAGGGCTGCCCTATCAAAAGGTCAAGGCAGTCTCTTTATTCAACCAATGAAAGCAACACACAAACAGAAGGACCTCCTACACCAATAAAGACATGATTTCCACCTATATCTAGACTGACAAACCACTCAACTTAGTGGGGTTACATTCAGGAGTGTGAGTGACCCCGGCAGATTTGTCACCCAAAAGTTCACCATGTGTAGGTGACAACTTGCAAAAATAGAATTACTGTAAGTGGAGCCCCAGTTGGCCTTCCAGTTTCATAGATTCCAGTACCTTCCATGAACAAGTGAAGGAGGAGGGAGTGGTTTGAATCTCAGCCAAGGGTCTGATGACCTTACTCCTTCTATGAAGCAATGTTCATGGATTTGGCCTTGTGAGGGTCTCATTGTCTGAGGGTTCTACACTGGTAGTCATAGGTGCTCTTATGTCAAGATGACAAAGGCCATGTCATGCCTAGAATACAGAGTTTTCTCAGGGATATCAATAAAAGACCAGAGACAGCAAACAGAGTTCCAAATACACATGGAAACAGTATCCAGCCAGTCTGTGAGCCTTTGAAAACAAACCATGAAAGATAAATAAGGATATATAGTTACTAAAGTAATAAAGAAAACTTTGACATTTTAGAGCCAATCTGGTATCAGAAATAGATTTTTATCTTTATTTTTCATTTGCCCTTCTGTCTATAGATCTCAATCCAGTAAAGCAAATAAACGGGCTGATGTTCCTGGCTATATATTTTACACACGAAGGAGGCATCACAGTCAAACCTTTTCTTCTGTGTCGGTAAATAAATAAAAAAAAAACACTATTTCAAACACAATCAAAGAAATAAGAAATACAATCGCCCACAAGGAAGCAGACTGCTGTTCTGAGCACACTCTTAGGAAAGGACAGACCCATGGCAGAGCACACTCGTGTTTGCTCTTCCTGTTAAAGGACAGGACAGAGTCCTGTACAGTTACAGGAAAGATATGGCTCCCACTCTGCAGCACGTGATGAGAATGCCCAGTTCTGGCCTTGGGCTTCAGCGTCTACGGGAGAGGGTATAAGGTGCCTAGGGGAAGAAGAGCCTGGGAGATGGAGAGGGACGGAGGCAGGCATGAGTCGGAGACTGTGAAATGGTCAGGTTGGATGATTGCAGCAGAAGCACACATCCAGTACGCTCAGTACACACTGGGTGTCATACCCAGAGTGGCCTCTGCAGTGCTGGTCCCTAGGCCACCCTTGTACCTGCCCACAACAGGCTGGACCATATTCGCATTTACCTTCCCAAAAGGGACGTGGCGGTGCATGACATTGACCCACTGTCTGCGATTGCATTTGGAACTGTTACATTTCCAGGGACCCAATTCCCTGGTGGTAACTGAGTCTTGTCACCTCTTGGAGGCAGAGGGACAGCTACGCGTAAATTTTGGGATGATGTCCTCAGCCCAAGCTTGCACCTGAGAGGTCGAGAGGCATTGTGTTGGGGATTTTGGAAAGTACCTTGGCATCTCTTTGCGTGTTGGAGTGTGGCCTCCTCGCATGGCCAGATCAGGACAGCAGACGACAGATTCTGAGAACCTGCTGACAGCAAAGAAAATGCAGACGCAGCTCTCCCTGAAGTGTCACTTGGAGATGCCTTGCTTTTTGTCCAAATGATCGGTTGTTGGGCTCTGAAAGCCAGTGTTTGGGTCGTCCCCGGCTCTCTCTGCCCCCTGCTCCTGCCCTAGTCTGGGTACCACTAGTCCTGCTGGGTAGATAGAGCAGAGAGCCCTCTGTGGCTTTGCGAACTCTCAATATGTTTTGCAGAAGTAAAGGATAGCGTAATTTATCACCGTTGAACATGTGCTTTGTTCAATGACAGGGTAATTAGACATTCTTTCGGCAGACACATTAAATATATACTTATGCATTAAGGCTCCATGCCTCGGATCAGCTCTGTTGATTTATTCCTTATGCTTGGATCTTTGCCTGTTGATAGCCATATAAAACTAAACTTCTCTGCCAAGAAACAAAAGTGACGGGAGAGAAACAGTGGGTTCCATATGTTATGTACGTCAGGCTGGGGGATGGGCTAGGAAAGGGAGAAACTCATGTTTGAGAGTGCACACACCCTCACTAGCCAGCCGGGGCTTGATTCTCTCCCCCCCAACCCTCCCTCACCTAGCATTAATTATGCAGTGGCAAAAATAATTTTGCATACATAATGCTGACCTCTCTCACTAGAGGGCAACAAAACCCCAGCTTAAGGAGTCTCCACCTTCTGTTTCCAGTGACAGGAAGTGTTTAATAAGGAGCCACACGGATTTTGTAATGAACTCCCTATTAATTTTACATAAGTGGAAAGTTACTTTGGAGAACCAGGCTCAGATCCTGCGGATGCACATTCGGCCTCCTCCACGGGTGGGAGGAGCAGCTGCCTGCCTGTTCTTGGTTCTCATGGCTGGCCCGGCAGGTTCAGCTGACTTTCACTTGGGGGTGCATTCTTCCAGCATTTGCTTGTGGAGAAGAACCGGGCTCCCCGTGCAGATCCCCAACCTGTGTGCTTCATCCTCTCTCCAGGTGGTGCCCCCCAGGTTCTGGATGAAGCCTGCATCCTGCCCATGTGTGTGCCTGACCCTCTACCAAAGCCTGTCTTGTCTTCCAGCCCTAGATGGACCCTGAAGCAGCTACAATTATCCTTTTCCCTGGTTGATCTTGGGTCTTTTCCAAGGGAGTTGGAGCTTAACCTGAAGGAGTGGAATTCATTCTGACTCACGTCCCAAGATATGAAGACAGAAGATGAGGTCTTCAGTGTCCAAGCACTTGCTCAGTGTGATCATTTATGTTTTTAAAATTCCACATAATAACCTCACAAAAGGGATGCCTGAGTGTTGTGTCTGATTTCTGGGCAGGAAGCGTTGGTCAGACTCTACTAAGGAAGGCAGGCCTAGGAGCTGGGCGTATAGAGAATGGTCAGTGGTTAGAGCACTGGCCACTGTTGCAGAGGACCTAGGGTTGGTTCCCAGCACCCACATGGCTGCTCATAACTCCTGTTTCAGGGAATCTGAGGTCCTCTTCTGATAACCTTGGCACTATATGCACGCAGTGCACATATATGCATTCAGGCAACACTCATACACATAAAATAAATAAATCCAAACAGAGTTCTAAAAAAGCAGACCTGGGAAATTACGACAGTATCTAGCTGGGAAAGGTGCCACCGGAACACATCTTTTGTTGCTGAATTCGCTTGGATGTTGTGAGAGAAGCAAAGCCAAGTTTTGGGCTCCCAGGGTCCTGTGCCAGTTGTTACTGTGTGAAGAACACTTGGGATCTCTTTTGTAAGAAGGCTTTCCTGCCCATAAGAGCAAACGGGCATCATCCTGTCCTCCACAGGAGGAGAAGGGCATGCTGCCAACATCCTCAACCATGGCCCGTTCTTTGGGATGAGTGTCTTAAACCTGGTACTCAACTCTGTCACCTGGCCTTGCTTCCCTGCAGGAGCACGGGCAGGTAGATGAGGGGAGGAGTAGACACTGAACAGATACATCTTTAAAATTATTTTTGTTGCCATTATTATTGTTGTTGTTGCTAAAAAGTGTTGTTATTATGTAGTTCACAGTCCTTTGGGGAAAATGGCCAGAGAGCTGCAAAGACACTCCAGCTATTTCCGAGCGTCTTAGTCTCTTTTCTGTCACTGTGGTAGAACGCCATGACCTAAAGCCACTTAGAGAAGGAAGAGCTTATTGGGGCTTATGGTTTGGGGTAGGAGGTCCTCCTGTATTTGTGTTGCTTTCACTGGTGAATAAAGAAACTGCCTTGGCCTTTTGATAGGGCAGACTTAGGTAGGCGGGGAGGATAGAACTGAATTCTGGGAGGAAGAGAGCAGAGAGAGAGAGAGAACCGCCATGAAGCTGCCAGGTCAGACATGCTAAATATTTCCCAGTAAGCCATGACCTCGTGGTGACATACAGATGAATAGAAATGGGTTGAATCAAGATGTGAGAGTTGGCCAAGAAGAGGCTAGATATAATGGATCTGGCAGTAATTTAATTAATACAATTTCTGTGTGGTTATTTGGGGGTTAAGCTAGCTGGGCGGCCAGGAGTTGGGTGGCCAGGAAGAAAAGCAAGCCTGCTCGCCTCCTACTACAATGGTTCTAGAGGACTAAGGGTCTTTCATGGTGGCAAGAACGGCAGCAGGTGGTAGGTGTTGTGGGAGCTTGGTTTACTTAGCCAATGACTTTTGGGGGGACTTGCCATGGGCGTGGTTTTCTCTGGAGATGTGACCAAATAAAACAGAGGAGTAGGATCACGTACTCTCTCTTGGGTGGTCGAAGCAAGAGCAGGTGGCAGAGAGGCAGCTTGCGGTTGGTCCTCTTCACCCTCGGGCGGAATGACGGGACAGCGGCAGTTGGACTAGCAGCAGTGCCTACCTTGTTCTGTGTTCGTGAGTCTGTTTTTTCCATTGCACCCCTTAATAAGTTATTAAATAGACTTTTGTGGAATCTCACTTCAGGGTACAGGAGACAAAGCGGAGAGTTCACATCTCAGCCGAGAACATGACGTGGAGAGAGTGAAGTTTGAGGTTTTTAATCTCAAAGCCCACCCTCAATGACATATTTCCTCCAGCAAGATGGCACCACATGAACCCTCCCTAACAGGACCGCCAACTGTTCACACGCCTATGTCCACGAGGGACATTTCTCATTCAAGTCACCATAGTAAGTGAAGTGTGTGAACTTGTAGATGTTCCTGATGGCCCTTGATGTCACTGTCCTTGCTGTTTTCCCTGGGAACACACATCTGGGCAGTAACCCAAATATGAACAACTCTGGCATGGCATCTCAACCCTCCAGTCCTTGAGCATAGGTCCAGGGCCCAAGTCCTTAACAATTTCCTCTGAAACATAACTCATCCTATGAAGACAGAACTAAATTAAAAGCACTCCAGAGAGGAAACAGATTGCAGCTATAGATTAGGAGCGCAGCCTAATCCTTCACAAGCATTAAATATTTAACGTAATTGCACCACAGGTGCCAGGAAGATGTCAGCATTGTTTAATTAGACTTAATTAAACATAAGGAAAAGTCAAATGCAAATTCAGGTCGAGTTTCTTAATCGATTACAAAACCTCCCTTTCTGAGGTCCCATGTGTGGCTAGATGACACTTTGCCCTGTGTTAACTAGGGAACAAGTCTAGCAGGGGGTAGAGCGGTCAAGGAGGAAAAGATACACACTTTCTCCAAGCAGGGGGCTGTATTTGTGAACACAAAAGCATGCTTTTGAAATTAAGAGATCATGTGAGGAGTTGCCCTCCTCCAGCCTCTGGAATGTGGACATCTGGCTTCTGCCGGTCTCGGGTTTTATTATTGATCATAATACTGACCTCTTTTCATTGGATTGGGGACATTGAACCTTCAACCACATCTGCTTACACAGTCGTGTGTAAAGACACACATGCACATGTGGAAAGGATCATACGTCAACTCTGCATTTTTACACAGGAAAGGTAATGAGAAGTTTGTCAAATCCCACCTGCATCATCAGCCTGCATCCCTGGCTACAATGGCTCTCCAAGATCATGTGATTGCAACATTGATCATTTAGGACTGGGGTGGAGGTTAGCCGGTAGAATGCTTGCTTAGCATGCATGAAGTCCCGGGGCCATGACGTCTCAAGACAGCCTTCCATCTCACCGCCGTTAACCGAGTCAGTCGCACCTGCAATGTCCATCTCACCTTGTCAGACAGTGGTTCTCAACCTTCCTAGTGCTGCAGTCCTTTAAGACAGTTCCTCATGTTGTGGTGACCCTCAGCCACACAATTATTTTGTGGCTACTTCATGACTAATTTTGCTGCTGCTATGAATCATAATGTACTCATCCAATACGCAGGGCATCTGATAGATGATTCCTATGAAAGGGTTCCGACCCACAGGTTGAGAACTGTGACTGTAAGGTAACACGTTTACAGGACTTAAGGGTTGGGACATGGGCATTTTAGGGACACATTTCTTCTTGCCACAGTGACTTTTCTCCTTGCATCATCTATAACTTATGGTCGACTTTAAAAACAAAGAAACAAACAAACAAAAAAGCCCAAGTCCATGGAAGACGGAAGGCTTCTTGGCCTGGAAGGGCAGCCCTTCCTGGAGTGCCAGAGGGCGCTATACACGCCACTGGAGCACTTCAGCCTGCGCACATGCACCAACACAAAGAAGATGAAGCGCAGACGATGATGCCGGGTAGGGAGAGGACCTGCAGCCTAATTCTCGTCCACGTGTTCTCCCTGTTCTGTCCTCCCTCCTTTCCCGTGTTCTGTTACATTTGAACTTCATGTTTCTTTTACCTTAAGCCGAGTCACCCTGTCAGTAACACACTAAGAACACGTCTAGAACCAACCTGTTGGTTCTACAGGGGCTCAGCCAGGCTGGCGATTAATACATCATTCATCTCTGACAAATGAGCCAGTTCTTTAAACCTTATAAATTACCAAAACTCAAAACACTCTGACTTACAGTCTTATTATTTTTTCCTCTGCTTTGGCAATATAGTATGTTATTTGCAGGAATTGCGGTGGTTTTTTTTTTTTCACTCAAAGGCAAAAGAGCTAATTTTTAGAAAATTGAACTTTCCCTACCAGAGACTCCCAATTTGTTTGCATGACATCCGTTGTTGAGTATTTGGACAAACAGAAAGTTCAGCTGCACAAAATACTGAGAAAGGATCTGAGCATCACATTTTAGAAACTGTTGCGGGTGGTTCTGATGGAAACCATGGTGAAATCTACCGGTCTACAGTGTCAGGTCTACTGAGGCAATGCTTCTCAGTGGCTGGGGCACTGTCCAGCTGGAAGCAGATACTGAAAGACTGGCATAAAGCGGGTGCTCGTGTGTGAACCCTGTTGCTGTGATTTGATTGCGGCTCACAGGTCACGTGCTGGTGTGCTGGCTGGAGCTATTAGTGAGGAGGGAAAAGGCTTCTACAAGATGGGGCTGAGGGCAAGCCTGGAGGGCGTTCTCTAAACTAGTGTTTGTGTGCGGGAGGACCCCTTCCATGGTGAATGGTGTCATCCCTGAGCCGATGACGCTGAGTTATGTAAGAAAGCAGGATGAACAAGCCAGGGGGAGCAAGGTAAGCCGCAGCACCCTTCATGGCCTCTGCATCAGCTCCTCCTTCCAGGATCCGGTCCCGTTTGAGCTCCTGTCCTGACGTCCATCAGTGATGAGCGACAATGTGGAAGTGTAAGGCAAGTATACTTTCCCCTCTCCAACTTGCTTTTGGTCATGGTGTTTCCCTATAGCAATAGTGACCCTAACAAAGGCACTTACTCCACAGTGCCACAGTGTTGTTGGTGGGACCTTGTGATGCAGTCAGGTGCATCACATTTTAGAAACTGTTCCGGGTAATCCTTTGCATGGATTACTGTCTCTTCCCTGGGAGTAGGTTCACTGTGTGTGTTAACACTTGAGCTCAGCTCCCTCTGGTTTTTTTTTTCTCACGCGCCTATGGTTCTATCAGGCTCTGATGTAAAAAGAAGCCTTCCTCAGATGTGGCTCTTGGATCTCGGAGTTCCCGGCATCCAGGCTGTGAGCCAAGCCCACCTCCACTGTTGCACATTGCCATTCTGCAGTGGTCTGTCATAGCAGCCTTGCCAGGGCTGAGAGTAAATGCGGAGCTCACTAGAATGCCTTGCTGGGCCTTATGTTTGCCCGCTTGTCCCAACGCTCACCCAGGAGTCTCGAAACAGGCTTCTTAGGGGAGAAATGTAGAGAAAAAGAGACCTATACCTGATGGTTGAGGTTCAGAATAGGCTTTGGGAATGCATGACATTGCTCTCAAGCTATCAAAAGTCTTCTGAATCCCAAGAACAGAAACTCTGGGTTGATGAATAGCCATTGACAAATTAACCAGCTTTATTTGTTCCGTTGAAACAATTGGTAAATTGTTCCAGCCTCATTTCCCTCCTTTTTCCAGACCAGACAAGAGCTCTCCTAGCTTGATGGTGGAAGGGAAGTGGAGGACAGGGGATGCAGCTGCTGCTGGACTTCGATAGCGATAGCCTCAGCCCTCACGCCTCGTGTGGGGCCTAAGGGGTCCACAGCCTGCAGACTGAGAGGGAGAGGTAGCATCAGTTCTCATTCTGGACCTGAGGGGCGCCCGTCAGAGCTTCAGGATGTGACAGTACAGAGCTTGTGGGCATCCCCTCAACTCCCTTCCGCCCCGAGTTGGGAGGT
The DNA here is from genome assembly GCA_004026605.1 of Ondatra zibethicus. Lineage (NCBI taxonomy): Eukaryota > Metazoa > Chordata > Mammalia > Rodentia > Cricetidae > Ondatra > Ondatra zibethicus. The sequence continues at coordinate 7,034 of PVIU01004820.1, read as the reverse complement.
GGAGGAACCCCATCACAATACTAGGAGAAACATATGGGTGACACCAGAGAACAGTGCTCCCTAGTGGGGAGGCCAAGGAACCGCTAGAGGAAGAGTCAGGCTCGGGCTTGCCTGGGCGAACACCGTAAGCCACAGCCAGAAGCCAGTGGGGTGAGCCTAGTCCTCATGCACTGATGTAGATCTCAGCCCCACATCTGCGGTCACATCACAGCTGTCGTGCTCAGCACCCTGAAAGCAGACTCGGGACCTGGTTAAAGCAGGGAGGGAAACTGGCCATGTTAGGAGCGACCAATGTGACCAAGCCCAATTGGAACGAGGGTCCATTTGTTGGGATTTAAATTCTCCATGAGGTTTCAGTGCATGGGGACAGTGGGCATCATTAACGAGTGCTCATTAGCGCACAATGCATTATTTACAGATAATGCCAATGCAAACCAACGTTCTCTGGCTATTAGGTAATTCATTTTAATATTCTGAACACTAAAATTTAAAGCATAAATTAATGTGATTTTCCCAGAATGCACCAGGTTAGTACACTCTCCTAACCTTCAGGTCTTGGCTCATTTTCCTCCTCTTGCCTTGGTTCTGTGTTAGTGAGGTTCAAGGAGGCCTCCCAGGGCAGCCAAGCATTGAGGTGTGCTTACTGAAGTCTATTCCTGTTCACATGCTGAATGTGACCCAACCTGACCTCAGTGGGACTCTCCAGGTTTCTCCCTCCTGCTGGAGTATCCCCAGGATCTAGCCAATCTTACAGTCTTTCCTTTCCCGCTATGCCACATTTCTCCTAAGGGTTACATTTTTTTTGTTGTTGTAGAATATTATTTTAAGATGTGTTACATTTGTTTACACTGTTGAACATTTGTTTAATGATGCAAAGATGCGGTGCATTCTTTTTATGTTGCATTTGTTTAACTCTGTGAAACTGTGTTATTGTGATTGTCTAAAATACCTGCTTGGTTTAATAAAGAGCTGAATGGCCAATAGCAAGGCAGGAGAAAGGATAGGCAGGGTTGGCAGGCAGAGAGAATAAATAGAAGGAGAAAAAGAGAAAAGAGATCAAGGAACCACAATATGGGCTAGGTATTGCTGCCTGCTGCACCCCAGTTGAGTATCCCTCCCCCGTCCCCGCCAGTATAGCATAAGATGATCAGTATCATGGGCTGGGCTTGCTGGTTGGGCTTCACCCATGCCCTGCATTCCTCTTTAAAGAAGGCACACCATTTGATGAACTGAGAGCCGGTGAGGACAGCCTTAGCCACATCCAGCCAGTCCTTTGGGACACATGGATGGTAGGCAATGTCTTGCAGTACGGTCTGGGCCCAAGCAGTATTTGGGCCATCCTCAGTTACTGCCTTACAGAGCTCTTTGAGATCTTTAGCCTCCCATGGGTACCAGCTCCAGGGGCCAGGTTAACCGGATGAACTTGGAGGGCAAGCCTCACAGCCCAAGATTTGAGTCCCCTTGCGATTGATCCCTCCTTAATGAGATAAGTCTCCCACCCCTGTCCCACGGTTGAAGGCTCCTCATAGGAGTCCAGGTCACACAGGTCCCTCTGCAAGGTCACATAGGGCTATGCTCCCTCCCCAGTCCCAGGAACATAAGGCAGGGGTCCAGGATCCTTTGGGGAGCAAGAATTGGGAGGAGTGACTTTTGCTTCTGTCTTAACCTCCACAGAGCCTGCTTCAGTTTGGTTAATGAACCCTCTGTAGAGTTTGGCCCATTCCTTTTCCTCTTTGTCTTTTGTGTTTTCTCTTATCTCTCCTGGGCCTGCACTGTCCTCTTTCCCTCTGAGGGTGGTGATGGTGGGATAGAACCCCAGGGGTTTCACAGTACCAAAATGTTTTGTCTTTCTACTGCTAGCTTCTCCACCCAGGCTCAGGTAGTACAGGAGAAAAGGTTGGAGCTGGGGTTCTAGGGGCCAGGGTAACAATAGTTACCTAGGTCTTGATAGCGTTACTATCAGATAATTCAAGACCTCTGGACTTAAGCATGAGCCACAAGGCCTTCAAGGCTGGCTTTTCTTTAGACGAAATAGGATTACCCATAGTAAGGGTTTCACTTACCCTGAGAGACTGCCTAGCCTCAGCTGAGATGTTATTCTTCAAGCCCCACATCGGGCGCCAGGTGCAGGGTCTTAGCCCACCTGGGTGAGGATGAGCTGGGTCTGAGGAAAGGTGAATGTCCTTATCGACTGTTCCCCAGCCTCCCTCCATCCCAGAGACAGTCAGACACAGCAGGGAGTGAGTCAAGCAGGAACTCATTTGTTTTTGCACAGTAAACATCTTTTAAAGCAAAAAGACAAAACAAAACAAAAAAACCCCGCAGGGCCATAGGGGATGAAAAAGGAGCCAGCCAATCATTTTAAAGGTCATCCTATCACGTGCTCAGGAATCCTACATTTACTCTATTGTCCACGAGCTGTTCACATGCTGACATCGTCTTGCCTGGTTCTGGTGTCCAATCAGGTCTTGATGTAAACAACTCAGGGTCCACCCATCTGACTTTCTTTTGACTCCATCTTAGCTGCCCATGTGCCCTACAACCAAACTTTTAAGTTAGGTTGGCCAATTCTGAACTCAGTGGCCACCACGTCAGGAACAGCTCTGTTAGTTGAGAAAATTATCTTCTTGGGCCCTGAAGGTAGCTTACTTGGGCCTTCTTGGTCTCTGGGAAGTGACTTCTGGTCATGGGAAGTGACTATGGAATAGTTCCTGGAGGCTTGTGCCAATGTTGCCCCACTTCCTTTGTTTCTTCTCCAGACAACACACCATTGTACATCAGGCATGGCGCCCATGAACGTAACATTACTGACACTGGTGGGCCTTTGGCTGCAGCACACAAGTTTCCTGGTGTGGATTCCCTCTGCAATGATGGACAGCTCTGCTTGCTTCTTAAGTGGGCAAGGATCATGAGAGACCGCCTTCCGGAGGGACAGCCACGCCTAGGGTCATGCATGATGTCCTTTAGGATGCACTTAATATAGCCATGCTGCTCAGCAAAGTCCACAGCAGGCAAGCGGGTGTCCTTAACGTGTTTCATGCACCTGTATGCAGGGTACAGAATCCAGGTGTTCTGCGTCTGACCTCAGATCATATGGCCCATGGGGAGAGGTCTGCTGCCAAGTTCAGTTGAAAGACTCCACCTTAATCTGTGAAAGCAGGTCTCTCACTGAACCTGGACCTAATGGAGAAGGCTAGTTTGGCTGGCCAGCGAACTCCAGAAGTCTGGTTCTCTCCAGCTCTCCCAAATGCTGGGTTGGCAGACACTCACCACTGAGCCTGCTTTCATGTGAGCGTTTGAGACCCCCATGCGCACACAGCGGAATCTTTACCTACTGAGTCGCCTCCCAGCTCCACTCTGTGGCTTTTTATACCTTACATTCATCAGTCTGGGCTTTTTGGCTTAACTCCTAAACCTGATATTATTGAATCTCTCCTATATTTGCTTGTTGCCAACATAATGTGAGCCATAGAAAAATAAAGTCCCTTTCCTTGTGTGTGTGAATTGGGATGAGGAACAGACACACTCCTTCCCCACTCAATGATGGCTGCCTAACATTTACAAAGACGCCCAGACCTGGCATTTTGTACACACAATCCCTCACTATCCATCAACCCCACCCAATGAGCGCTCGCACAATCTGGGTGTGCCAAATTTATGGTCCCTCAGCTTGTGCATGGTCAAGACAGGGCTTTTGTATCTGGCTGCACAGACTGACCTCTGCATCTCACCCCTGATCCCACCATCAAAGGCTCCACAGTCAGAGCCCTGGGCCCTCTCACACATACCTCCTTTCTGTCCCATAGGCCACTCAGTCTAGGGCCCCTGGCTTTCATGGCCATCTTCCTGTTATTACTGTCCTACTCCACTGACTGTATCCTAGAATAGTCTATAAAATCCTCCCAAGACTCCTCTCTAATTGTAAGACCGCCGCTATGAAGTGCAGACACTGCAGAAAACAGCCCTGTCCAAGCCAGAGAATCTATCAAGTGAACACTGCTCTCCGTGCCAGTCATGTCCCCTCTGTACCTGGAAGCTGTTGTCCCCACCATGCATTCTTTCTCGAGGACCCTGACCTTTCTCTTTCCCCTTTACCCATGTCCCTTATAACTGGCCCAGGTCACTTCCCCACACTAACAGCCTGCTCCCTGACAACCTTGTCCATGTAAGTTTTCTGGGGCCGTTTTGAGCATTGTCAAGCCCTTTGAAGTCTTGTCTGATTCCTAGGAACACCTGTCATGACTTAACAGCTCTTTACAACTTGTGGGGTGAGCGAATACATTTATAGAGATGCAGAAACTACAGCGCTGACCCTGAATGCAGATCATGGGACCAAGTCTTAGAAGAAAAAGGGAGTCAGCAGAAGACAGATGAACCACAGAAGGAGGAAGTAGTAGGATCCTCGCCAGTATCCTTCCCAAATAAAAGCCCCATAGACACATTTAACTTCTAGTGCAAATGGGACTTCTCAGATAAAAGTGTTAGTGGGTCACGATGGCATTGTCCTGGACCATCTGGATGGGACCATGTGTGTAGTCATAAATCTGGAAGGAGGAAGCAGGGCATCCCAAAGACAGAGCAGTAGGAGATACACCCGTGGGAGCAATAGACAGCAGAGATGAGGAAGGCCACACTGGCCAGGGAAAGCATGGAGTCCATGACATTGAACACACAGGAATGAGTCCATGCCCATGAGCTCATGTGGGGGCCAGTCCTCAGTTTTAGTTACTGGATGCTGGCTTCAGATTTATGGCTTCCAACCCTAGAAGCAAGTGAATTGTTGGGTCTGGGGTACTAAGTCTGAGGTAGTTTTTTTTTTATGGCAGAGACGAGGAGCAGTCTCAAGGTTTTATTCTCAGGAATCTGGCTTGGAGGCCTTGCCGTTGGTGTGGAGGAAAGCTGTGGGCAGGTATGGAGCAGACTGCTCATGAGGATTCTGGGTCTGCTGAGCTCTGAATGTTTCCTCCCAAATACACGAGCTGGGACTGAGTCACTGGTACTAAAGGTGAGAGCTTTAGGGGCTGGGCAGATGGCTCCGTCACTACAGTGCTTGCCTTGTAGTCATGAAGACCTAAGTTCAATCCCCAGCAGCCCCCTGGAAGGTTGTGTGCAGAGGCTTGAACCTTTAACACACCTGGGGAAGTGGATACAGAAGGATCCTGGGGCTTGCTGGTCAGCCAGCTAGTCCACCATAACCAGGGAATTCCATGTTCAGTCAGAGACCATGTCTCAAAAATTAAAGCGGACAGTAAATGAGGAAGATGTCTGACAGTGACCTCTGGCCTCCACATGCATACACTCAGGAACACACACATACAGACACACACAGACACACATACATACAGACACACACAGACACACATACATACAGACACACAGACATATGGACACACACAGATACACAGACATATGGACATGCACATATGCACAGACATACACACAGACATATGGACACACAGACACACAGACATACAGACACATAGACAGACATACAGACACATAGACAGACATACAGACATACAGACACATGGACATGCACATATGCACAGACAAACACACAGACATATGGACACACAGACACACAGACATACAGACACATAGACAGACATACAGACATACAGACACACACACACAGACACACACATCAGACACACATAGACATACAGACACACACACACAGAGACACACACACCAGACACACACACAGACACACACACCAGACACACACACACAGACATACAGACACACACACACAGACACACACAGACACACAGACATAGAAATACACATAGACACACAGACATACAAACACACAGACAGACACACACACCGAAACACAGACCTAAAGACATACAAACACACAGACACACACAGACACTCACACACACACAGACCTTTCGAGGAGGACCATATGTATACTTTCTTGTCAGCTTTTGTACCATGTGTGGAAATGCATTCCTCTCCCTGGAGTTGGTCTTCTTTTGTTAAAAATTGTGTTTATTGTATTTGTTTCTTTGTGTGTGTGTGTGCACACATCTGTATATGTGGTATGCCACAGTGCACATGTGGAATTCAGAAGATAACTTGCAAGAGCTGGTTCTCCCTTTATGCCACATGTGTTCTGGGGATGGAGGTGTCCTCAGACTGGGAAGCAACTGGTTTACCTGCTGAGCCATCTCACCAGCTCTTAGAGAAAGTCTTCCTAACTTGCCAATCAGCATCCATTTTCACGTGAGAAATTCCATACAACTTCCAGTAGATAAACTGGGTATACAAATGGAAGATTTACTGATAATAAATCATATGAAAATTTATTTTAAAACATCTCTTTAGCATACATACAAGATTATCATTTATTAAAGATGAAAACAAATTTGTATACTGATGAGATGGATGCTTCTCTATTTTTACCTAGAGATTGAATTCTTGGCTGAATATTTGATCCTGCAGGACGTAAAGTATATTCACATTTTTAAGAACTTATTGATATTTTGGTTTATAATCATCAATTCTGAGAATGCTATTTTGCATAAATACATAGCACAAAATAGGAGAAGTATGTTTAGAACCATTTCAGAGATGGTTGGAAATTCTGTCCTAATCCCAAGCCAAAATTTATTTAATGATTTTTTTAAATGAAACTCAAGTTATTAACTCAAATAGAAATACTAAAAATCAAACATTCTAACAAGATGACACTCTGACTTGGTACTTACTTCCTGAGGATAAAATATTAAATGCCTTCGTTTTCTGTAATTAAATGATTATGTTGCTATAGGAGCAGAAAACCGGGTATGTGCCTTTCATGATAAGCGACAGTCTGGAGTCTGAGCCAAGCTTTGTAGGCAATGTCTGCTGGTGTAGAGTGGTGTGTCAGTGGGTACACAGCAAAGTGTGCCGTCCATCCAGCAGGTGCACAGCAAAGTGTGCCGTCCATCCAGCAGGTGCACACAAAGTGTGCTGTCCCATAAGGCTGTACACAGCAAGGAGTGCCATCCATCCAGCAGGTGCACAGCAAAGTGTACCGTCCATCT